>CAUYLG010023492.1:0-67545 GCA_963573385.1 Cacajao melanocephalus | reverse complement strand
TTAACAAATATTTACAGAACTCTCCACCCCAAATCCACAAAACATACATTTTTCTCAGTATCACATTACACCTATTTTAAAAGTGACCACATAATTGGAAGTAAATCACTCCTCAGCAATTGCATAGCATTTCACAAGTTTAAATAAACTATTGGTTGGCTGCTTGTTTGTTATTTTCATCCCTTATTCCTTCCTGTCTCCATCGTTAAGCACAATTATTGGCAAAAAAGAGGTTTTTAATACCCATTTTTAGACTGCATTCTAGCCTGGGCAATAGAACAAGAATCCTGTTCTCTCTCCCTCTTTCTCTTCCTCTTTCTTTCTCTCTTACATTCTTTTTTTTATTTCTTTCACTCTCACTTTCTTTCCTCTCTTTTTTTCTTTCAAAAATAAAAAAATTAAAAAAAAAAAAAGAAGTTGAAAAGGGCTGTAAATATTATGGGTAAGTAACTAGTGTTGGGCATTTTGTCAATTTTATTAGAGCAAAGTCTCCATAGCATTATCATTGATAAAGATATGATATTTAAAATAAATTTGAACATACAGGTATACAAAAAATATTAATTTCCTATAAAATGTACTATAGGAGCCCTGATTAAAAAAAAAAAAAAGCAAAAAATAAGAGGATCCCAAGGCAAACAGGAAATAAACAAAGCTTGAATAATGTCAAAAAATCCAGACTGACTCAAAATATTTTCTTAGCTGTTTTAAGCTAAAGTCTTCCACCAATCCATCATAGGAAGGTTCCTTAGATTATTGTATGAGAACCTAGTGGTCAATTTTTATAATGTACTGCATATGTATAGTAGAGCACTTTTATATAAATTGTTGAGCCATTCATTTAGTACGAAACAACTGCCTTAACTTTTTTTTTTTTCTAATATGGCCCTGTCCTTTGACCTCCTTATTGGGCTCCTGACCAAGCTGTGCCAATCAGAATGCTTCATCTGGGAATCTAGAATTAAGGTAAGAGACAGAGTTATAGTTACACCTTGTGTACAGAATATAGTGAGCACATTTGAAAACCATGGTTAATCATTTATCCTCTCTGTTGTGAGTCCTCAGATCCAGAGAAAGCTGGTCTGCTGAGGAAGGAGAACTAAGCAGGTGTAGATGGGCAGATGACAAGTTGAGAGTAAGAGAGAAAGTGCCTTGAGTTCCTGAGAGTTGCCTGCTGCCTCCTAGTAGTCTCCCATGAGGACCAGTTATATTCCTGCCCAATTTTGGTTCTGTAAGACAATATCATATTCATATAACAAACAATGGTAGGTAATTGATTTTTTTCCCTTCAGCTTTAGCTTATATTGACTTCTGTCATTTGTAATCATAGTTGCAATACAATATTAGCATTCCAGAGTGTGGATCCAATCATTTTGTCTCAAAAAGTAACAGCTTAAAGAATTCCCCTCCAAGATAGATATTTAGATTAGGTGAACCATACCTAACGATTGTAGTCAAGATTCTTGAACTCTCTTAATCTAATTTGCCTTTGAGAGACTGTTTTCTTTATCTTGATTCAACACATTATGCTTTTATTGCAATGCAATCCAAGCACGTGAGGCAAGATTTTGAGAAGTTTGGATTATAAGTATCATTCTACCTAAGTAATTAAGTTGAAGAAAAACATAGGGATACATGGTGAAATACAGGTGAGTAAGGAGCATGGAGGCTATCATTTCTTCCTGATTTATTATATGACCTCAGGAAGCCCCAGGAGGCAGGAAGGTTAATCGTTTTTATAAGACCAAAATTGGGTTTTCTAGATACAATAATAGGTAGAACTTATTGCACAGTTTTTGAACCTAACATTCCTCAAAATGTCCTGCATTGATTAAATAATTTAACTTTTGCAATAACCCTTTCAGTAGTTACTATTTTTATCCCTATTTTACAAATAATTCAGTTGAAGACACAAGAGGTCACAAAACTTGTCCAAGGTGACACCACCATTAAAAGTTGAAGAGTTTTTAAAGGAAGGCAATCTCTCTCCCCCAGCACTTGCTAGCTCAACCACTATGCTAGCTGCTTCACATCTATCATAAGCACAATGTATTTCACAAACTTTGTCTCTGTGTCTGACTTAGGCCTAGGAAAAAATAGGGATTTCAGACAAAAGATATATACCAAGTCCTAATAATGAAACTCTGATTTTTTGTATCACATCATTATGCATGAAATGCCCATCCCTTCCATGTATTTTTTTAAAAATCCTAAGACAAACGTGCCAGTAACAGTTACATTTAGGCCGTACTTTATGTCATCCTTATATTTGTTCTAGTTATATTTTTCTACAAAAAGAAAATGAAGAAAACCTTCATAACTCAATAGCAATAGAAGTCCATGTGAAAAAAATTATTTTGAAAGGTACTGTTGTATGTATTATATATGAAACACTGACTTTGAAACTTGCACTAGTATTAGCAGCAGGAGAAAAGTCTTACTTACACTCATACTGCTAACCATCCATCCATATCAGGAGGCAGAGAACTAGGGCCAGAATGCCTAGATACAAATACAAGGTCCATATCTTGGCACAGTCATAGCTATGGCATATTACTTAGTCTCTCAAAACTTTTTTACCTCCGTAAAGCAATGTTACCAATAAAACACACTTCTCAGGCTTGTTCCAAGGATCAAATAAAAACACATATAAAGTGTTTACCATGATACATAAAATATGGTAATTGGTCAACAAATATTAACTAATATTAACCATAGTGAGTTTGGCTCTTTATCTCCTTTTAATTGTATTAATTTTGTTTACTTCTCCAGGAATATAACCATTGTATATGAAAAATGTCAACATCTTTGATATGAAGGAAAAATTACTGATGAAAGATCAAAGGTAAAGTAACAAAACACTACGTTTTTAAATTAATAAAATTCATAGATGAAATAGAATGTCCTAGGATTAATCTGTTAATGAAGATATTAGCACATCAAGCCTTCTTTCACTCAACTAGCTGGAAGACAAGCGTTTGCCTAGAATCTACTTCTTAAGATTTTCTTAAAATTTTTCAAAAAAGAGAATGTTCACTCTATGCCCTACAAGTCTCTGAATCCTGAGTTAGCATGATTTTATTCTGGAACACTTCCATGGGTATGGAAGAAGATCATACATCCAGTGAGTTATTAGCTTCCACTTTGCTGTCTCTCTGCCCTGATGTCCACTGTCAATACCCCCTTTTGACTCTACTGTTCATTGTCACTGTATCACCCACACAGGCCAATCTCTGGCCTGACTGCAGTCGGGGACTCCTGGACCACTGCTGATCATCACAACCCTTGGGCCACTGTCATTACCTGTACCGCTCATGCATCCTCTCAATCACTGACCCTGAATACACTTTTCTTCAGTCAATGGGGAAATGCCTTTCCTTCTGTGTCTCACAGTTGGCTTTATCAAAGAACTGTAGACCTGCAGAGCTTCTGGTTACATTTCAAAAGATATCACTCAATACTTATCCAAAATCCTTTTTCCATTTTTTCCATAATAACAGCAGAAAGATACACAACTAAAATGAACATCAAATACTCCTTTATAGCTAAGGGTGTCCCTGTGACCAAATAATCCTGTTCAATAGATGTAATTTGAAATCCCCAATGGGTAGAAGCTTTAAGGAAACAAAGATTACAAGAAAATTGCAATCCATCCCCAATAGGTAGAGCTTTCAGAAAAGAATTCAGAGACTACCCTCAGCTTTTTCCTCTTCTTCATTCTTTTTGTTTGAAATGTAGATGAGATTCAGGAAGTGCAATTGTCTTCTTGCTACCATAAGACCAAAAGCATAAGGACAAAATTATATATTATTAGGATGAAGAGCAAGAAAGATGGAAAGATCCTGCATTCCTAAGTATATCAATGAGCCATTGTATTAGGCTTGGACTATGTAACTCTAGACTCCTTATTGTTTGAGACTAATAATTCATTTCTTGTTTGTCTAATCTTTCTATTGTTTGGTGCCAAGAGCATTTCTAATAGGTAGAGCTTTTAATGACAGAAAATGCTCCTCTATACTTGAAAACTCTCCTTTCCCCAAAATATAAATGGTCTACAGCTTGTGCAAGAGCATATTAAATCATGTGATTACTGGAGTGGCCAGGGAGGGCAGAGTTGAGCACAATTCCTTGCCCTGTGTTGACAGCATCTTCCACACAATGAGGCTGAGCCTTACCCAGTCTGCCATAGTGGTTTCCTTACTTAAGGCAGTTTGCTTTTAAATTCCAATTGCCTCTCTTCCCAGTGTTCTCTTCTAAAATTTCCCTTTCATTTAGAACAGATTTTGGCCAGGTGCAGTGGCTCACACCTGTAATTCCAACACTTTGGGGGGCTGAGGCAGGTGGAAGGCTTGAGCTTAGAAGTTTGAAACCAGCCTGGGCAACATAGTGAGACCCCACCTAGATAAAACAAAATGAAGCATATTTTTACAAATGAATTGTAAATTTGAAAAACGTTCAGGAAACATCCTGTAAGATTTCTGGGAATGTAATAGGGTAGTGGTTCTAACAACTCCTGAATCTCTCATCTAATTTAAGAAGTTTTCAGTTTCTGAAGTAGTATTGTTAGCCAGTCTCCTTGAAAACACAAAGGATTCATGGGTAGTATTAAATAACTGCACAAATTTCTGCCTTGATCTGACCTACATGCTTTGAGAAATCCAAAATGTCTTTTTGGACTGGTAAGATGGCAGAAAAATAGATAAAGAAAGTATTACATTCAAAACATTTTTATTAGATGATTCTATACATTTTCCTATTCATACATTTTGGTTTCATAATTTTATAATTAATACTATGGCTATATGTTTTACTTACATTTAATTTCTCTTAATATTTGGTTAGAATAGCAATTCTTGCATATGCATATTTTAATTATATATAAGCTAAATATCTGTTTATCTAAAACATTCATATATTTACCTTGAAAATTTTTCAAAATCTGTGATTAAATATAAACAACATATTTATTGAAAAGTATAACGTTCAATGTTCAATTCCTGCCTCTAATAAGAAAAAAACACTTTCAGAAAGTGTTTTTTTCTATAATTTTTTTCCATGTATTTTCCTATAATATAGATCTGATCCCTCATTTCCCAAATCATTGGTTCTCCAACTTGTAAAAATCACAGATAACCACCGTTAGGTTTAAAAACAATATTAGACTCATACTTCAAATTAAGGTGAATTATTTTAATGTAATTATTCTAATGGTTTCAATACGGAATCAGTGAAAAATGAATAATAATATGCAAAATTGTCAAAATAGCTGAGTTTGGACAAAAGAAAGCTAGACATTTCTTGAATCCTTCTGTTGCCATCTTATGCTCTAAGAAACAGCACCTTTAATTCATACAGCACTCCCACTGACTTCTTCATGAATACTGAAAAAAATCTGTTTCAAATAGAGGTAATTAGTCAGTGATTAAGAGACAGAGAATAATTAGTGAGAAAGAGAAATGACTTTGTTTGTGTAAGAGCTGCCAGTCGAAAAGAAAAGAAGCCTTAGGAAAAAAACTTTTTAAAAGAAGTATCTAAAGTTTTAAGGTTAATTGATTCCAAAGTTAAAAGTTCAAAACTATCAGTGCAAAAGTATAAAGTCAGGCAATGTAAGTACAACCTTAAATGTGTTGTTCACACGGCTTGGAATACTCTTCCCCATGACCTCACTTGACTGTCTCCTCATCATTCAGCCTCACAAATGACTTCTTTTTAAAGGGGGTTCCCTGATTATTCTAGCTAAAGTAGACCTCAACTATGTACCCTGCCTTCTCTTACTCATATTATTCATCAGAATTTGGAATTATATCATGATTCATTTTCTTTTTGGCTAATTATCATCTGTCTCTCCCACTAGAATATAAGTTTCACAAGGACAGAGTGCTTATCATGTGTCCAACTGTATTTTCAGTAATTATAATAGTTGCTGGCACATAATAGTTGACCAAATATTTGCTGACAAAATGAATACCTGAAGGAGTTTCTATCTTTACAAAGATCTTTATGGGGGTTAAAAAGTATTTATTGTTGTAAAAGATTTTCTTCTCATTAACAGCTGTATGAGATTTTCAAGTATACCTTGGAATGATGCTTAGAATTCATGTGAATTGTTTGCCTGATCCTTCATTAATAAACCCTGGATGCCACCTCCTCTCAGAAGACTTCCTATTAAATAGAATTAATCGGCTCCACAGTTGTGCTCTGAAAACCCCTTGCTCATTTGTACATGAGTTCCCTTCAATAGCAAACCACTCAGTGGTGAGGATTATAGCTGATTTGTCTTTAACATTGCATTAATACTTAATACTGCATGTACCATCACTGTCTGAGAAAAATCACATCGCATTACTAAACACATCAGTAGACACAAACTCTCTTCCCATGAAAACATTCTCTTTTCAAATACTTAATGAAGTGCTCTGCCCATTACCAATGCTGCCCAAACCTAAAGCCTAGTTCCTTATATGGCACACTTTTCTTTATGGTCCACTGCATGGCCATTTCTGCAGCTAAATGATCAATACAGTTAGACTACTTTCACACACAATTTTTAAAATAATAGTTGTCACTTACTGTATCTGCTGACCTTTTATAAGTGCTCTAGTATCCACTCACCCCAAACCAATCTAGGTAATAAAACAATATATGAATAGCATTGGTGAGCCCACAGAAATTGCTGTAACTTCTTTTCACCTGTTCATCCTCCCACTCTAAGCAAGAAAGCTTATTTTCCATTCAGCCCCAGAAGTTCATGTGTCTAAAGATATAGTAAGATCCAAACCTCTCCATATCAGGAAAAACACTGAAGAGAGTTAAATAAAATTCTTAATATCTTAATTATGAATACAAACTAAACTCACTTTATGGTTTATAATTGAGTTTAATGTCTGCACATTTTTTATATTATCAGAAATCTGAAACAAAGTCACCACAATTGACATTCCACCTTGTCTTTGTACTTTAATATTTCAGATTGCAGATTAAAATGTATATGAATGAAGCCATTTCATATTTATAGTATATGACAGAGACTACAGAACAGAAAATGGAGATGAAGTTTCCACAGATGTTGATAGATGTATAAAAGGAATTTTTAAATTTACTTTTGAAAAGTCAAATATATATTCTCTTTAGTGAATAATGTGATTATCTTTTAATAAACCTCTCATTTCCTGAAAAAAATAAACACTTTCTAAGTATGACAAGAAATAAATAGAAATGTATTTATATCAAAGCATAAGAGAGATTTTTTTCCTAAAATTATTTCTTAGAAAAAAATAGAAGTCATTTTATGTTTGCATTTATATAAATACTCTCCAGATAAATATTCTCATAGAATAGGGGCATGTTTAATATGACATTTTATAGTGAAGAATACAGCTTATCTAAAGAGATATTAATCAAAAAAGACCTATATAAATGCCACATTTGGATGACTAAAGCAATTATTTATTTGTTTTCACTACTATGTATAGTGAAAACAAAACAAAAAATAAAAATGAAAAGGGCTTTCAAATTTAAAACACACATAATAATCTTAGGGTTCTGATCTTCACAATTTCAAATACTTTATATGGTCATACATAAGAATTTAAAATCAATTTTAAAACAGTATAGGAGAATGGGTGCAATGCAGACCTGGGAATCTTTTCAGGTTCAATTTCACATTCATTCACAAGAAAGAATGGGTCACTTTGGCATCAAATTCACTTAGGAGGATACTAGACAGGACATACAGCTTCTCAGAAGGGCAGTGTGGAGTATTCTGCATTAAGTAGAGTGGTTCTCATAGCAATCCACACAGCCATAGAGAGACAGTTCAGACATGAGAAAAAACTCACATTTGTCAAGTGCAAGAGGTAGCCTGGCTTAAAAGCTTCATGTTCCACAGGAAAAAATTTATTGTAAACTTACAGGCATAACTTATGGGGGTCCTGTAAGCATACGTCCAGTTACAAGAATCATCACCCTTAGAGAAACCCAACAGTATAACGCTGCCATAATCACTTATCGTTCACTTAGAGTTTCTCTCAGAATAAATGCTATTTGCCAATCTGTGATCATTTTAATTTTAACCAATGTTGTTAATAACATGTCCTTCCTTTTTAGGTTTCTAGGAGAAGAGATCTAGAAACCTAACTAAAGCTCATATTATCATGCAGGAAGGAAAAGTTTTTCTTAGACCCTTACCCACAGATGGATTTCAGTGAAGGAAGAGTAACATATATCACACAAACCCTCTTGCCAAAAATATTTATAAAGTCTAGGAGAGAAATCTTTTTAAAAATGAAACTGTTGGAAGGCATTAGAGAATAGCCTAAAGTGGACAGAACCTTGTGAGGAAACAACCATATAATAAAATAAGTAAATTCGGCGAGATCGATATAAATCCAGTTTTTATCCCAGGGCATGCTTTAGTTTGTGTACTGCATGGGAGATAAGGCACAAGCAGAAAACAGAAGTTCTGTTGGCCTAAATAGTGAAAGATCAGAGCTCAAGGCTTCCATGAGGCTGCAAACGTATGCTGATATAAGAAAAAACTGCAAGGAGGGAAATCCTAAAATCCACATATTCCTTTAATATTCTCAGCTGATGCTGAAATGAAAACACAGTAGGAAGACCCCAAAAACTCCAGCAAAATTCACCATGAAGGCTGCAAGAACTGAGCAGATTTGGTAGTTATCTAGCATTTGAGAGATAAAGTTTGAGATCAAATCCCACTAAGTTAAAGAGATCTAATCAACACAGCAGGCTTTTCACTGAAAACCCAGAATAACCCAAAGCTAGAAGTAAGCATCATATTCCTGGATTAAGTATACATGTATGGTATTAATAATGTTTAAAAATTCTACAAAATGAAGGTGATCCACCACTAATTTTACTCCCTACTAAAACAAACTCCGTGCTCTTCAGAGAGAGATATAATGGGTCCAAACTCTATTTAAAGTATCATGCACATTGTTCAATATGAAATCAAGTACTATTTGGCATGAATAAACAGGAAATTGTAATTCTAAATCAACAGAAATATAGTCAGTAAAAATAGAGCAATAGATAATTTAGATCTTAGAATTGCCATAAAAGATATTTAAATAATAATAGTATATATTTAAAGAATTTACAGGAAATTCTAGATATAATGGGTAAAGAGAGGTAATTTGGGAATAGAGATAGAAACTAACGAAAAAATATGGAGTTCTAGGATTAAAAATTCAATATCTGAAGTATGAAAATCATCTGACCTTCAGCAAGCCATCATCTTTGGCTGGTGAAAGTATTGCCTTGATGTTAATGGCTGCTGACTAATCAGGACATGGTTGCTGAAGATTGGGGAGGCTGTGGCAACTCCCCCCCCCCGCTTTTTTTTTTGAGACAGGGTCTCTCTTCGTCGCCCAGGCTGGAGTGCAGTGGTACAATCTTGGCTCACGGCAACCTGGCATGGTTCATAGCACCCCGAAATAGTTACAATGGTAATATGAAAGATCACCATAACAGATATAATAATAATGAAAAAGTCTGAATTATTGTGATAATTATCACAATAATGTGCCAGGCATTGGAGATGAAATGACAAGAAAAATGACAGAATTTCTATGCCCATGAAAGCTGTCTTCTGAAAAAAAGAAAAATTTATTAATTTAAAATAGATTTCTCAGAAAACTTTTTTGTGCTTTCTACTATGCTTGGATGGATATTCTTGCATTTACTTGAGTGATGAATATGTCTTTAGTATTTAGAATGCATTTATAGTATACAAAAATAAACTATCCAATGCATGAATTGTGGACTTATCAATATTGTTCTTAACTATCCACATGAACATGCAGATCTTAAATGACATATAAGTTTTTTAATAGTTGTTTACATAGCTTGAAAAACTTAATTCTGTTCAAAGTGAGACCTTTGATTATTCTTATAGGATATTTCTGATTCAAAGGGTTAATGTTCACAGTTTGTATTCATAGACTATTCAATATAGATTTGTAAAAGGAAGTAGGTATATCTTTCAGATAAAATGGAAAAAGTAGGAGGAACTAAGATGTGCTCAACTTCAATAATATAATTGGGAAATAGTTATTTCAAACACAGTTTGTCTTTTGAAAACAAACCACCAGCATCTTGATTGCATAAGCAATTTTATAACTGCTTTAAGCAGATAAATTTAAAGAAAAGAAAAAAATTAATTTCAGTCACACAATGAGACTCATCATTTTTCCAAAAAGGAGTATCTTCTACAATATAGCTCTTTGTACACTGTGTTAGTAACAGAAATGGATGCACAAACGCCAAATTTCTGTCTTGAAAAGCCCATCAGGAGATTTGGACAAAGAACTTCTTACCATGTTAAGATTTCATTCTTTTTCATCTTTGAACCTTTTACCAGGATTCTGTATCCACATCTATACACACCCATATACACATAGATATGTACAAGTAGCAATAGAACACATCTCTATATTTATTTATCCTTCAATATTCATACACTGTCATGATTTTTTACCTAGCAAATACAAATATTTAAAAGAGAGTTTTGAAATATTGTTATCTATTCTGTCATATATAGGTGAAAGGAATAGGATATAGTAAGCTGTCCATGTTTCTCCAATCCAGGTTATTATCTTTAAAACAAGGCTTGCATGCTTAGAATTCTGTAGCTGACAGGATACTGGGTGGAGTAGTTGTAGGTCTCAGTAGAGAATAAAGCAAACTCTGGGAAACTAGTAAGTGAGAGTCCTACCAAAAAGCAGTTGGTCCCCAGCTCCAGATTTTTACTAAATGTAAGTTGAAAGCTGCCATATTTTTAAAAATCTAGATATGTGTGCAAAATCTTCATATGTATAAAACACTGTAAACATACATGTTTCCTATCTGACCCAAGTTCATCACTTCTACTTTCAAGTAAATTGGGAAGTGGGCATGTGAGATTCAAATTGAGTCTCTTGATCTTGTGTTTTACTACACTTCGAACTTCTTAAAATAAAAAATATAACCATTCCTTTTTAATATAACTAATCAAAGTACCTTCATATAAAATATCTCATTAAAATTCTGTGAAATTTGACAGACACGTTACAATTAATAATAATCTAAAATGAGGAAAACAGCGAATTAAAATGATAGTTATAGTACATTAAACATAAATAGGATCATGGAAATGACATAACCAAACCTTCCAAGCTGAAGATAGTGACATTAATTTTCATGTGTTAATAGGGGAATAATAAAGTATATTGTATACACTGAGTAACACGTGTAGAAGTTATGACAACTATCAGAATCTTTTGAAATGAAAATTTGTTGTAGTTATTCTTCAGGGGTAGTAGGGAATTCACTCAAAAGGCATTGTTCAAAGTGTGTTTGCTTGTTCATTTGTTTGTCTGATCAATTTTAAACCTTCAGTCTTTTGCACTGCTGCAGGGAAGCTACATGACCTAGAGGAATCAAACCGCTGATTCACAGTTTTCTGGAACTTCTACTTGCTCCCAGAGATAATTTCACAAGAAATGATTGAACTAATATTTGACCATTTCTGAGATAAAGGAAAATGTATGGGAAATGAGTACCAAGTAAAAATAATCTAATTTAGAAAAAGGAAAGAATCCTTGATAATTGAGGAGACACAATTATTTACATACCAATAATACAGTGACACTTAGACACAATTATCTATGTACCTATGACACAATTACACTTGATGCCACCAAATTATACACTTAAAAATTATTAAAAATACACTTAGCTTCATTTAACCACAAGTTTACCTACGATCTTTAGACAGTCTTCTATAGGACATATATATATATATATTATTCATGTTTTAAACAACAGCATGTCCAAATAACAAAATTTTCACCTTGTATCAGATTATGATGTAGTTAATATTTTCTCTCACAGGTCTTATTATGCTATATAACCAAGGGATTTCTACTGTAATCTCTTAATTTTGAAGTTAAAATCAACAAACAAACTTGAAGGCCAGAGGTCATGGACTCTTGAAGATAAAAATGGAACAAGTGGTTCTACTTTAATTTTTTTTAATTGGCAAGCGCAATTGTATGCGTCTATAGTTTCCCAAGTATCCCAAGAGCAAACTCAGTTTTCTTCCCTTGACAACTAAGCTGCCTCTCCTAAGCAAGGATTTGTTAATGCTTTAAAGCTTAAAACATGACTTTCCTAATTGGATGTCATTTTCTTTCCTTGGGCTACACTTTAGAATGGAGTTAAATAGAACTATTTCCATCTAAAACAGTTCCTATTAGTTCCCAAATATTTTAGTTCAATTCATTTTTTTCACAAATAACAAGAAATGTATAATTAATTCAATTAAACAACCTGCAATTTAAGCACTTCTGGAGGCCGAAGAGGGAGGATCACTTGAAACCAGGAGTTTGAGGTTACAGTGAGCTATGATCATGCCGCTTAACACCAGCCTGAGTGACAGAGCAAGATCCTTTCTTTAAATGGACAAATAAATTTTTAAAAAATCATTTAAATAAATATCAAAAAAACTGTAAAAGAGGAAGAGTAAGATACGATCTTTGGCCCCAAGGAGTTCACAATCAAAAAGAAATTAAATACCTGATTAAGTTGCAATGCATCACGTGTAGCAGTATGAAAGCTGTAGCAACAAAACAGACAGGGCAAAGTAGTTAAATCACCCTGGATGAAGAAAGGGAGTTTTAAATGTCTCAAGTAAACCAAGGAATTTGACAGTGACATCAGCAAAGTGGAAGCATGGGCCACTTCAATTTCTTGTTTCTCACAGAAACAATGAAAAGCAGAAACTGTTGGAACCAACTTTGTCAGAATTCTGGAAAAGAGTCAAAGGTTTACAGCAGCAAAATGCATACTGAATCAAGAAAAAGTTCACTTGCAAATGATAACAAAGCATTGCGTTGTACGTACCCTCTCCCCAACCGTTCCTCTAGCACAGCAGTGCTGAATCTCATGAGAATGTAAGATAGTGCAACCATCGTGGAAAATAGGCAGTTCATCAGAAACCTAAACATAAAATTACCCTATGTCCCAGAAACTCCACTCCTATTTATATACCCCAAAACACTGAAAGCAGGGGCTCAAACAGATCATTGTACACTAACGTTCACTGTACAGAGTTAAAGAGTTAATCCATATTAATCATTTTACATGTCCAAAAGCATTTCATTTTTTAAAATCCCACTTGTAGCAATACTTCAGTGACACATAAAAAGTATCTGAGCAGTATCTCCCCACATGAGGCAAAGATAAAAAAGTTTAATGTCCAAGTTCTACCTAAATTCCATGTTTATATTATAATTATACTCTATGTTAAGGCACAAGTAATAATGTTCCTATTATCATTTGTCTGTAAGCTACCCACTGATGATAAGTGAACACAATATCATAGTACATTGTAGTCTTGAAGCTTAGTAAAGCTTTCCTTTCAATCAAATGCTGTGGAGATACGTGCTGATCTCTAACTCTAGCCACAGTGAATGCCAGGTATGTATCTTACTCTATTGTACTCTAATGTATACCTCTCACATGGATTTAGAATACAAGTTGATTTGCAATTTCAATTTTGTATGGAAATATTATTCCTATTCTCACTTAAAAGTAGGTAGCTGTACTGTTAGTGACACAGAGTTATGATCTACATAGAACAAAGACACGAAATACCAGCATCTAAAGAATTCATTTTGTTTGGCTTTATAGTTTTATGCAGCAAAATTTATTAAAAGTACACACACACAGACACACACACACACACACAAGATTACAGACATAATGTTTGTTGATTAAAGGATCTTGAATGTTTTTGAACAACATTTATTATCAAGATTATCGCTTCTCTTTTTGTCCCTCCTACATGAGCTTTTCTAATTTGCCTGGGAAAAAATTTCACTGGTAAAATTTCTGAGGGAAAATTAAGTTTTCACTGGATCTCTGCTCTAAGCTATAATACTCCTTATTCTGTCTTCACTCTCCTTAGCCATGATTCCCACCTGCAAATTCTTGCACTTTGAGCCACATATGCTGTTCAATTTCATTTTGAAGTTATTGTAAATTAAGAGATACTGATGGAATAATTTCTTCTTATTTAAATGGAACAGAACATAAATATCAGAAATGAGAGAAGAGACACCATTATAGATACTATGAATCTTAAAAGGATACTATGAAAATATTATAAGCAAATTTATGCCAATAAATTTGGCAGCTTAGATGAAACAAACAAATTACTCAGAAGCTACAAACTACCAAAGCTCATTCAGGAAGAAAAAGATAACCCGAATAGCCCAATATTTATTAAACTGTAGTTGCAGTTTAAACAACTGTTCACAAATAAAGTTTTAACTTCAGATGGTTTTAGAGGGGAATTTATATAAATAGTTATGGAAAAAATAATTCAATTGCTTCCCCGAAATTGGAAAGAGAAGAAGTACTTCCCAAGTTATTCTATGAGGTTACCATTATAACCCAGATACCAAAGGCAGACAAAGATATTATAAGAAAATAAAACTATAGCACAATGTCCTTCATACACTAGGATATTAAAAATTGCAACAAAATTTTAGCAAATTAAATTCAACAACATGTAAACAAGAAAATATATCAAGATCAATATATATACAAGGATATGATATAAACCAAGAATGTAAGGTTGATTTAAGATTTGGAAACTTGTCAATATTATTCTCTATATTGACAGACTAAAAATTTTTTTAAATGTGATCATCTCTATAAATGCAGAAAAGTACTCAACATATAAATCCAACATTCATTTCTAAAAAATGCCCTACAAAGTGTTAATAGAAAAAAATTTCCTTAACCTCATAATTTAAAAAAGCATTCATAAAACACCAATAGCAAGCATGAAATAACAAACTTTACTCAATATTAAAGTTTTCCCAAGGGTCTTTGATCTGGATGATATAATTTCTGATATATTTAGCCTATCAAATAAATTTAGACAGCCACAGAAACTAATTGGGAGTTTGGCATAATATCCTGCATAGATTACTAAAAGTAAAATGCAACTTCCACATTTTCATATACCTAACACTATGACTGAATATTTGTATTAGGATCACATTTAAATTAAAACCTCTGTGTATGAAAAAAAAGCATGTAACAAAGTAATATGATCAAATATTGCTTGAGGGCTAGAACATATAAAGACTATTAAATCAAAAAGGAAAATGGAAACATTCCATTAGATAAATGAGCCACAACAAACAACACAGGCTTTTCATAGAGGATGAAAGAAAATGACAATAAAAAAGTGAATAAAGACTCAAACTAGGCAGAAATTAGAAAAACTAAAACAAAATCAAAATATATTATTTTATACTCATGAGATTTTAAAAGAAAGTTAACAAAATCTCCCATTGTTTAGAAGTAAATACACTGAATTTAGTTATAAAATCAGCATGGATATATCTCACAAATATGATGTTGAGCAAAATAGTAATTCTCAGAAAAAATACCACGTAGATGAAAATATAAAAGCAAATAATATATCTTATTATGCATGTCACATATAGTAAAACTAAAATGAAGTGAAACATGAGCCCTATAAAAAGATTATGTCAATAATCTCCAGGGAAAGTGGAAGTGTCCATAGCAGGTTTGAAGCCAATGACAATGTGTATTTTTTAACGGCAATGGAAGAACTCAAGTGCACATTGTATTATTCTTTGTACCTTTGATAAATTACTTTGACATTAAAAATAAAGGCCTATTGTTAAACACACATACCACACACACTAATTTTTTCTCTCTTTTCTTTTTTTTTTGAGACTGAGTCTCACCCAGGCTGGAGCACAGTGGTGCGTTCTCAGTTCACTGCACCCTCCATCTCCTGGGTTTAGGCAATTCTCCTGCCTGAGCCTCAGAGTAGCTCAGACTACAGGAGAACCACCACGCCCGGCTAATTTTTGTATTTTCAGTGGAGAAAGGGTTTCACTACGTTGGCCAGTCTGGTCTGGGACTCCTGATCTCAAGCAACCCGCCCACCTTGGCCTCTCAAAGTGCTGGGATTATAGGCTTGAGCTGCCATGCCCAGTCCCTGAATTTCAACATTTGTCCCTTACTGCTTGATGAATTGATGGACTGCAGGAATTTCTGTCTTTAAGGAAAACTATTCCACTATTTATGTTTGGATGTCAAAAACATAAACTTACATACATAAATGAGCTCTTTGCACTTGATGTAAACAGTAAAATCTGATACTTCTCAGAGATTTTATTAAAAGGTAAAAATATGCCTTAAAATTAAACATATGCCTTTTCATTGTAAATAACACTTTCTACTTAATAGAAGTAATTGTTTGGTCATCTGCAAGTTCAGCTTCCAATCACCAAGCCTTATTTCTAGAATATAGGGAGAAATCGCTGTGTTTCTCTATGAAACATCACTAGGTGCTTTCTTCCCAATCTGGAGAATTACCTTGACAACCAAATCACTGACTTGCAGTCAGTGCCCCAATTTATCCCTGACCTCCATGTCACTCCAAGAATTGTTTTGCCTGCAATAATAAGGATTACTCTTTAATTAAAATTGTAACCCTTTGCTCCTTTTCAATTGTCTTAAGAGCATTTCATTTATCATAAGCAATTTTTAACAAAGTAGTTTTTAAATAACTGCAAATGGTTTAATGGAATACTTTCTCAAATATGTTTTAAAAATTAAATACTAGTGGAACTTCACCTTACCCTGAAGCACATATGAGTACATTAATTTGCCTATTTCTTAAACAGGCACAACTATTGCTAGAAAAATAAAAATAAGTTCGTTATTTGGGTTTATATGATGAAAATGCCAACACAGTTTTAATAGAAAACATATTCAAATAATCATGGCCAAAGGCAATAAAATGATTTACTATTCTTTGAATGTGGCTGCAGAACCATTTTTTAAAGAGTTTAAATTTGTAAATCAAGTATTGCATAGTCTGAATGTTAGACTGGATCCAAAAAGAGAAATCATTTTATATAAAGGTTACATTGTTGTATCCTAAACATATTTCACCTGTTTTCTCCAAAATATCCGTCTAAAAATTCATTTGTAACTATCATCATAGTTGGTATATGTCAATATATAAATATGAAATTCTGCTGCTGCCCAAATACAACTTCTATTAATATTAAAAGGAGTAGCATAGCCTAGCTAAAACATAACATCCTCATAATTATGAAAATTAACTTCTGTTTTCTAAACTACTTCAAGGAATAAATTTATAATCGAACCTACTACTGATGGTTTTATTAAAAAAACTAAAATCTGTCAGAAGATAAAAAATTCTTCATTTCCAAATCTCCTCAGTTTTATATTGCATACAACTAAAGATATTACTTCCTGAGCAACTATTCTTAAAACATGCACCTTTTCCTTAATCCTAAAAATATCTATTTTAAGTATGAAAAATTATAGCAGGTTGTCGGAAAGAATCTCTTCCGTGATCCATTTCATCAATTTAGAGTATAAAATCATGATCTTCTTAAAAGTATACAATTATTGTTTCAAGCATTAGAAAATTCAGAGTGGTATTTTTCATGATTACAGGATGAATTAATTTTATAACCAACTGGGTATTAGGAAAACCATAAAACATTCTGATACAAGACAAGCTTTTTTTATAATCTAGTGTTTACAGGTCAAATATGTTGAATGTAGCAGAAATAAATTAATATGAAGACTGTCAGGTCAAATGTGTTGAATGTAGCAGAATGAAATTAATATGAAGATTGTCATGGAGTGGGTTAGCTTGTTAGGAAGCTGCTCACTAAGGAATGAGAACACATCTATTTTAAATGCATATTTCTTCCTGATGTACTAGGACTCTCAGAATAGTTCTGTGGCCAGCACTTGCTCTGTTTCTTCTCTCTTTTCATCATACTTGTTTTCCTGCTGGAGCTATGCACAAAAATAACGTACACCAAACAGGATAGAGGGAAACAATATTTTCCATTTTAGTCGCACCAGGATGAAGTTATCCAGAATAAAGAAGACTTACATGTAAATGGTTTAAAAGCTATCTTTTATAAGTGAGTTTATATAATCTCATCTCTACTGGGACACGATAATAGAGGAAAATGAACAAGGAATAAAGTGATATTTGAATACTGCTCACATAGGAATGAAAAATAAACTTCTGCAGAGACACTTAAAGAGCCAAAAAAGCATCATTTATGAAAAAGAAAATAACTTAGAGAATACAACACTAAAAGGGCAAATATAACACTGCATCTTAAGCACTGTGTTAGGTTTTCTTCACCTAAACTTTTTTACTTAATCCTAAAAGTAGCCATGATGTGAAGAGTTTAATCCCTTACTTATAAATAATAAAATTGGAGTGTTCAAGAAAAAGAATTACTTACCAAGGCGGTTGAGTTATTGAAGGGCAGAATCTAAAGTCAGCACAGGTCTTATAATTACAAATAGAAGAAAAATATATAGCTTACAGATAAGTCGATGAACACTAATAAAGCCAGTGCGTTAAATTTACAAATCTGGTTTATGTAAAAGTTAGGCTGTGAGGGAGATGATTACTTATGGTCTTGGTGGTAAGAAACAAAAAGATTATTTAAAAGTATCTTTCATCTTTCTTTTTCTTTAATTGCTTTTGTGTTTGTTTTGTTTTGTTTTTCTGAGACAGGTTCTTTCTTTGTCACTACGGTTGGAATGCGGTGGTGCAATCCCGGCTCACTGCAGCCCCTAACGCTCAGGCTCAAGTGATCCTCCCACCTCAGCTTCCTGAGTAGCTGGGATTACAGGTGTGTGTCAACAAACCCAGCTACTTCGCGAATTTAAAAAGAAAAAAAAAAAAACGAGCAAGAAAAAAACAAAAATTAGAATTGGAAAACAGACATGATCTTTTTCTATTCCCTCATTCATTTATTTAGTTATCAATTCAACAGATATATTTCTAGTGATAAGTAAAATGTTGATCATAAAAACAAAGTACAGTCATGTGTTGCTTAACCACAGGAATACGTTCTGAGAAATGCATTATTAGGTGCTTTCAGTGTTGTGTGAACAGCATAGAGTGTACTTACACAAACATAGGTCATACAGCCTACTACACACCTAGGCCATATGGTGTAGCCTGTTACTCCTGGGTTACAAAGCTGTGCGGTATGTTATGTCCTGGATAATACAGGCAACTGCAACACAATGGCAAGGATTGGTGTAACAGACGTATCGAAACATAGAAAAGGTACACTAAAAATATGATATTGAAGATAAAAATGGTATGCTTGTTCAGGGCACTGACTGCAAATGAAATGTGCAAGATTTGAAGTTGCTCTGGGTGAGTCAGTGAGTGAGTGGTGAATGAATATGAAGATCCACAACACTGCTATACACTACTGTAGATGATATAAACATTGGGGGTAAGCTAAATTTGTAAAAACAATGTTTTCCTTTTTTAAATAATATATTAACCTTAGCTTACTCTTTTTTACATTATAGTCTTAGTTTTTTAAACTTTGTGACTCCTTGGTAATAACAGCTTAAACCACAAACACCCTGTACAGCTAACAAAAATATTTTCTTTCTTAATATCCTGATTTATAAGGTTTTTCTATTTCTTTTAAAATTTTTAAACTTTTTTTGTTAAAAGCTAAGACACAAACACACCTTAGCCTAGGCCTGCCCAGGGTCAGGGTCATCAGTATCACTATCTTTTACCTCCACATCTTGTCCCACTGAAAGGTCTCCGGGGGCAATTACAGGTATGGTGCTGTCCTTTCCTGTGATAATAATGCCTTTTTCTGTAAAACCCCTTGAAAAACCTGCCTGACACTGTTTTACAGTTAACTTTTCTTTTTATAAGTCTAAGAAGTACAATCTAATTATTAAAGCATAGTATAGTAAATACATAACCAGTCACATGGTTGTTTGTCATCATTGTCAAGTATTATGTACTCTACATAACTGTATGTACAATACCTATATGACTGGCAACACAGTAACTTTGTTTACACTAGCATCACCACAAACACATGGTTGCACCATGACTATGATGGCTATGTCATTGTGATCACTATGTTGTTACAAGGCAATAGTGAAGCAGGATTTTTCCCTACCCCTTTGTGGGCAGGAACTGGAGTGCCTGGGCCCCCGGCAGAGGCAAACTTCACTCAATCACTGCTCCACCCCTCACAGGAGGGAGAGCTCAGGTGAGCAGGTGCAAGAACTGGGGCAAGCGCCTTTGGGCACTGGCAAGAGCAAACTCCATGCCTTGCAGTAGCATCTAGAAAAGGATGCCTGTGACCCCTAAAGCTGCAGAAGAAATGTTACAGTGCACTTTCAGTTTACCATCCATGGACAACTTAAATGTTAACAGCTCAGTGGAGGGTCAGTGTAGCAGCTTTTTGCACCCACACCTGTAGCACACAAGTTCTTGTCTGGCATTCAAGAGGAATGAGGTCACATGAACAAATTGTAGATGGTAAATGTAGGGGATTTTATTGCTGATGAAAGTGGCTCTCAGTGCAAAGCGGAGCTGAAAAGGGAATGGAGCAGGAAAGTAAACTTCCCCTACAGTCTGGCCATCCCTGGCCAAACTCATCTCCAAAGCTATTCCATGAAGCTGTCCCTCTCAAGTCAAGCTGCTTCTCTCCAACATCCAACCATAGTCTCTAATGTCCAGCTGCTTCTCTTCACACTGACAGCTGAGCCTGGAATTTTTATGGGCATAGGATTGGGGGCAGGGCAGACCACGGGTGGTTCTGGAAAAGGTAACCTTCGAGCAGGAAAACAGGGATTTCACTTCCCACTTTGGGCCACCATATCAGGCTTTTCGGCTTGAGGGTGGGGCCATTGCCAGGGACTTACCCTCTTCTGCTCAGAAGTTCCCTGCCTCCTGTCCCTATCAGTAGGAATTTTTCAGCTCTGTTTTAATGTTATGGGACCACCATCACATAGGTGGCCCATCACTGACCACACAGTCATTACGTCATGCAGGACTGTATTGTATTGGAGGCAGTAAAAACATCAAGGTTTACTAGCAACAAAAAAACTAGTAAATGATAAATTCAGATAGGGCTATATAAGTTATTGAAATATCATCCAAAAGGCAAATAAATCAATGAGGAAAAAAGTTGGATGGTAGCCAAATTACATAATCTGGAGGGTTTAGACTTGAGTTCTGTATTCATACTCCCTGAACAGCTTTCTCTGAAGCCATCGCTTCATAAGAGAAATTCTAGAGGGAGCACAGTAGATATGTCCACAGACATGAGATCTTAGATCCTGTACTGTGAAAATTAGCTTGTTGGCAGAGAAAGGGAAGAAAGGGGTAAAAGAATGAATAGTGATGTAAACAAACAAGCATATAATAAAAATAAAGAAGTAATTGTCCTACAAAATCTTAAAATGCAGAATTCTAGAAATGAGGTGGAAGGGAGGGACCTGCATTGGTGAGTTCAGGACAAAGACATCTTTGAAGGGAGCTCAATTAATCAGAAACTATGACAGGAAGGCATCAGCAATGTAAAGAACTTAGGGCAAAGCATTTTGAATAGGCACTTCAGCAATGTGTACAAAGGTTTTAGGCAGGAGAAATTTGGAAGGATATTTGAAGCTGAAAATGTTTCTATGTGACCAAAAGTTAGTAAGATTAGCTTGAGATGAGATTTGAAAGGTGAGGAGTGTCTAAAATTCCAGACCTTTGTAATTGAGAAAACTGAAGGCAATGATCAAGTGACCTGACTAATGTCAAATCAGCCGGACATAAAATAAACTACATTATAGGTCTCCTAATTCACTCTCAAGAGCGATTTATGTCTTATATGTCATAGGTTCTAATCATGGACTATATAAACTGGAAAATATGTTTAGAAAGAGGAAAAACCATTCAAAGGCTGAGCTTTGCCTACTTATGCTGATAATCAAGTATTCCATGCAAAAGTCATAATTTAATTTAGTTATGGCTACAGGATGCCTGCAGTGTGCCAACTGGCATCTTTACTTCTCCAATAATTCAAATACCCTGTTAGAGCTATACAATTTTCTCAATATCAGTGTTTTATAATTTATAAACATGTCTAAAATTTTGTTTGTCAATTTTTATATTAGTAACAAAGAATGCAAAACCATTACTAACATGTTGTAACTTTTCATTGTGCGTATGTAATTCAGTTCTAGAAAAAGATCCATGCTTTCTCAGTGTTATATTTTAATTAGCTGACTTACATGGCAGCTAAAATGCCCTGAGGGGTTTCGGATGGGAAATTAAACCCTGTTCACATTTGCAATTTGGTAACTCTAATTTACTCTCACAGGCTGAGTGAACCTCAATACATACCAGTTTTCAGGGCTCTGAGGGAAAACAAATCAATAATAAGAAAAAAAAATCAATGGAAAGAAGTAGTTCACAGAAAGCTGAACTAGTCTTGAGGTTCCAAGTACAGTTTGATAGTTGGTTCTTGATCCTTGCTCATTTCTACCAGCTGTGAAGGCTTGAGAAATTTGGGATATGTAGCTCATGTACAGTTATACTGTTCTCCGTTTTAAAAGATGCTGCAACTCACAGTGCTGGTATTTTTGTGTTTATTTCTTGCTAAAGATATCTTTGGATTTATAGCATTTCTTACTTTTTAGTAGAATGAGGCAACCTGAAATGATGTGAGATTCTGCCCAACAGTAACTAAACGACTCTGAGTAAGTAATTTTATTCTCCAATGTTCAATTCCACAATTTATAAAACAGAATATTAATCTCTTTAATTCATGAATACTGTGAGAATTAAATTAAAAAGCACAGGGAAAGAAATTTAACATAATTCTTGAGAACTACAGCTGCTCAATGATAGGCCTTACTATATTTACTTTATCACTCAGAATTTTTCTTTTTGGCTTTATTTTTTTCTTTTTAGCTTGATTTGGCTTGATTTGTTGCAACACCAACCCTAAAATTTCATACCAGACAGACTTTTGATTTTCTGTAATTTTCTGGGTAGCCACAATTGTTCCTTGATGCTACAATGCCTAATTTTTATTCCAAATTATTTCTCAAACAGCTGTAGGAGGAATATATATATAGGGATGTGATAAGATTAATTGCCATTACAATTAATCTTTTTATTTTATTAAAATAAATTAGTGCCAGATTAAAACAATACCATTCAATTTCACACAATTAATAGTCTTCAGATAAGAAACATTTTTTAAAAAGCATTTAAATTACTTTAAATGTAAAATGTCTTCCAGAGGCAACAGCTTTTATATCTTTAACATTGTATAGCATAAAACATTCTTCTGAATGTACAATTAAAAGCTAAATGCTCAATGTAAATAATCTGAGGCATGAAAATGAGTATTTTGCTGTGGTTTAAATTGCTATCATTTTGATTACTGGTGATAAAGAAGATATTTTCATATGTTTTATAATTTGCGTTTCTCTTCAAATGTATATTCATATATTGCTCAATTTTTCTGTTTAGATGTTTTTCATTTTGCTGATTTATGACACTATTTCTATGAAAGGCTACACAGGAAAGGAAGAAAATTAAAGCAAATATGATTAGTAATTTTACAACCCAATGACTAACATCTTGGTAGTTTTCTTGAGATGTGCACTTTTTAAATTCTAGGGTTATTTTTTAACCCAATATAAGAATTTTTTATATTATTAATTTTTCAAATCATAATATCTTGCCTACATAATAATATAGTTCTTACTATAACAGGCAGTGTTCTAAAAATAAGTTCTAAAAATTGTCAACTCATTGATTACTATGTTTAATTGATGTTTTACTTTTTCCTTCAAGTTTTTCTGAGTAAACCGTTTGTTTTAAATGTCACATAGTCAATTATATGTATATATTTTTTGTAGTTTCATCTTTTGGACTCTTTCTTGGGGTGGCATTATCACTCCATGTTTACACAAAAGTTCAAAGTTCATTTACATTTCCTTTTTAAATGGGAAATGATCCTTAATTTTTTAGTGATTTTTCTGTGGGGGAGTGTCTGAATCTATGAGAATCTATGGGAGTTACTGATCAGAAGAATGAGCATACTGCATAAACACAGAATTACGCATACAATTTCAAAAGATTTGTAAACCTCCCAAAGTCCACTCATAAACAACCTACAGATCCATAAAATCCAGGATAAAAAAAGCATGTTATTCATTTGTTTAAAAGTAAATAATCAAGATTGAAATAGTTAACTAATCCAGGGGATTATAGACTCTCGTTAATATTTTTTGTTGTGTCTTGTTTTCATAATTTGCAATGTTTGATAAGGACGTGCAGTGCTTTATGTATGGTGTATGATATTGTGAAGAGAGAACCAAATATAGTAGAATGGGTAGAAGCCAGAATGCCTGAGTCTTATCCTAATTCTATCACTAGCTCAGTGAACTCGGAAAAGTTCTTTAATTTCCCTTAGTATCCAAATCTGAATCTGTAAAATTTTTATGTATGTGAGTATATATTATATATGTGCTATGTATGTGAGTGCATCTGGTTGAAAAGTTGAGGAGGAGTAGAATTAACAATTCCTAAGTTCTTTTAAATTTCTTATATAAAACCAAAGTTATCCTATGTTATAAAACCTTATTTTCATTATTGTTTTTTAAGATTAATTTTTCACACAATCCAAAGCACAAAACTCTATGAGCTTGGATTAAAGTACACAGATATAAACCAGTGAAATCAAAACCACAGTTAAATTGAAAATATTTCCATCACCCAGAAAGTTCTTCCCTGACCTCTTTCAGTCACAGACAATCATTGATCAGATTTTTATCAGAAATTAGTTTTACCTGTTTCAAACTTTATATAAATTTAATCAAAGAGTATGTATTCTGTAGCTTATCTTTTTTCTCCCACATACATTACATAATGTTTTTGAAATTGATGCAAGTTGCATGAATCAGTAGTTCCTTTTTTACTTTTATTTGGCATGCAATATTTCATTGTATAAATATACCACAGTGTTTTTTAAATTCATTTTCTTATTGATAGACATTTGGGTTGTTTCTAGTTTGGAACCATGATGAATAAAACCACTAAACCATATACAAGTCTATATGTGGACATAAGTTTTTATTGCTTTTGGGTAGATACCTAAGTGTGAAATTACTGAGTCACAGAATAGATCCATATTTAACTCTATGAGAATCTGCCAAATCATTTTTCAAAGTGGTTGTGTAACTTTCCACTCTCATCAACTATGTACTAGATAGATGTCCAGTTACTTCTTGTTCTTGCCAACGTTTGATATTGTAAGCTCTTGGAATTTTAGCCATCACCATAAGTAATAACTTAGAATAATACCAGGTACATAAAAGAATTGGTCTACCAATTCATTAAATATATATGTTATATATACTCAAGTTAATTAGTTCTTATTTAATTTCTCTTGAAAATGATTTGGCCTTATGAGCGTATCTCTTTGTTAATTTTATTAATATTGATAATATTTATTTTGTGTTTTTAAAATATTTTCATAGAGACATTATTAAACTTTTATTTGCTAGGATAAAATATTGGGTTATGTACCAGATATTCAATGATCTTGCTAATTCCACCTATTGGTTTTAGAATCTTCTATAAATTCCTTAGGATTTTATATATATACAATCACATAATAGCAAATACTTATATTTTTTATGCAATTCTTTTCTTTTTATTTTATTGTTATTCTGACTTATTACTAGGAACTCCAGAACATTAATAAATATAAGTGATGAAAACAAATTTTTTTTGTCTTGGTTCTGATATTGGAGGGAAAGTATTTAGTATTTCAATGTTGAATATAATTTTTACATATGTCTTTTATCAAGAATAGAGGAAATTCCCTTTAATTTTTATTTTGCTGAAATATATATCATTAATTGATACGGTATACTGCCTTTCATGACCCTGTTGGAAGATTTTAAATGTTTTCCCTTTATTCTGTGACTGTTTAATTACATTGAATGTTTTCTAGTGATTAACCCTGGATTGCTGACATAGATCCCACTTGAACATAATATATTTTCTATTCATTGTGGAAATTAACTTGCTATATTTTTGTTGAGTATATTTGCCTTTATGAGACTCTATTTTATTTTTGTAATATTTTTGTCAGATTTTTTATAACAGGTTTGTGGTATCAGTGTAGTGACATGAAGGTTATGGTAGTTTCATAAAATATGTTGGAAAATATTCCCTTCTCCTTTGCATTTTGAAAGAGTTATGTAATTTTGGTATTATTTCATTATTTAATGTTTAATTTATGAGTTAAACCATCTGGGGAAATTTGTGAGTTAAATTTATGAGTTAAACCATCTGGGGAAATTTTAAAATTATTAATTTTAAATTATTAATTCAATACAAGACTACTCCGACTTTCTGTTACTTCTTATAGCATTTAATAGTGGTTTTTGAAAGAACTTTTCTCAATTTTACCTAACTTGTCAAATATATTGGCATAAGTAGTTCATAATATAATATTTTACATAGAATATGTATTGGCATATCATTATTTAATGTTTATACTATATGTCTATGATAATTTATCACATTCTATTTAATCTTTTACGTCTTCATGTAGAACATAAAAAATTTACAACAGTAAAATTCTATTTTCTCACTCTCAGATTCTTGTATGTTTTTAAAGATGTTTTATACCTGCATATGTTATAAACTCAACACTACTATGTTATTTTTTATTTAAATAGTAGTTTGACTTTTAAAGAAATTAAACGAAAAAAACAAGTGGTCTTACGTATTTATCCTCACACGTCTCAATTCTGGTGTTTTTCATTTCTTTGTACAGATCTCATATCATTTTTCTTTTGCCCCAGAATCTTCTGTTAGCTTTATTATTATTAACTATTATTTATTTTTATTTTTTTTGCAGTGCAGGTCCCAAACAAATTTTCTCAGCTTTCATTTATCTGTAAGTATGTTTGTCTTGCCTTTGTTTTAAATTATATTTTTGCTGGATTTGCAAACCTGAATTGACAGTGTTTTGTTTTTCTTTTACCAATTTTGGAGGTGTTCGTTCTTTTTTTTTTAAGACAGAGTCTTGCTCTGTTGGCCAGGCTGGAGTGCAGTGGTGCAATCTTGGCTCACTGCAACCTCTACTTCCCAGACTCAAGCGATTCTCCTGCCTCAGCCTCCTGAGTAGCTGGGTCTACAGGTGCATGCCACCATGCCTGGCTAATTTTTGTATTTTTAGTAGAGACAGGGTTTCACCATGTTAGCCAGGATGGTCTTGATCCCCTGAACTCATGATCCACCTGCCTCAGCCTCCCAACATGCTGAGATTACAGGTGTGAGCCACCTTTCCTGGCCTTGAGATGTTCTCTTATTGTCTCTTGCCTTCCATTGTTTCTGATTTTTAAATCAGTTTTTGATAGTGTGTTTGATTATATTTGAAATATACTTTTCCTAAACATAGAAATTAGATTGGCAGTTGAATTAGTATTTCATTGGTGCAGTAATGAATTACCATAAACTTAGTGGTTTCCGACAATGTAAATTCATTATCTTACAGTTTTATAGCTCAGAAGTCGGTAACAGGCTACACTGGCTAAAACTAAAAGGTTAGCCAAGCTGTATTCCTTTCTAGAGACCTAAGTATAATCTGTTTTCTTGTCATCCTCATTTCTAAAGCACACTTGCATTCCTAACTCATGGTGCCATTCCTCCACCTTCAAAGCCAGAAATAACAGATGAAGTCCTTTTTAAGTCACAGCATTCTGACCTTCCTTTCTCCCCTCCTCTTCCGCATTGTTTCTTTTTTTTTTTATTTTGTTGTTTTTGTTTTTTCGTCCATGGGATAATCCAAAATAATCTTCCTATTTTAAGATCAGCTGATGAGCAACCTTAATTTCTCAGCTACCTCTATTTCCTTTGTCATCTAAGCTACATATTCAAAAAGTATGGGAGTCATGACACAGACATCTTTGGAGACCATTATTCTGCCTACCACAAGACATAATTTACCAAAGTCTACTAGTGTCCAATTTTACTAATTGAAATGAAGTATATTATAGAAACCATCTTCATTTATGTCCCTTTACCCTCTCCCATTTATAATTGTTAAGCATTTCTTCTACATACATTAAAACCACATTAGACATCAGATAGTATTATAATATTGCTTAAACCATCAAACACCATTTACAAAATTTAAGAGGAAAAGAAAGTATAGTGTACTAACCATAGTTTTTCTTCTTCCATATTCTTTCTTCTTTACTGATATCCCTATAATTTCTTCTATTGTGATTTCCTTTCTATTTAGAAGACTTCCATTAGTGTTCTTTTAGGGTAGGTAGCTGTTAACAAATTCTCTTCATTTTCCTTCATCTGCAAATGTGTTTACTTTCCTTATATTACTATACAATAATGTCACTGGATGTAAAATTCTGGGTTGACAGTTGTTTTTAATTTCAGCACTTGAAAAACAATGTGCTCTTCAGAAACAATCTGAGATGATCTCTGAAAAATGGTTTGCCCATCTAGAGGTTCAAATCTTCACATTCACTTAAGTTAAGAATAACTGTAAAACCGTCCAGCCCATCAAGGGTACACATATTCAAAATATCATTGACTATTTGAAAAATGTCCCTTCACAGAAAAAATGTGTATTAGTTCATCATTACAGTGGTGTAGTTAGTGGGTTTACCCAGGTCAAACATTACAGTTGGACACAACGTCAATGGCTTAAGGAGTGCTGAATTTTTACTGCACATGCATAAAAATGCACAAATTAATGCTGAATTTAAGGGTTAGCTGAATTTTGACATAGATTCTGTAGTCAAAGATATCCAGCTGGACAAAGCACTGAAGATACCACCATACTTATTGACTTTATGGTTCAATTAACTCATACATTAGCTATCTTTGCCACATTGAGATGATTCTTGCTGAAAAGAATAAATCGTTTCCAAACCAGTAAAGCAGGTTGTACAGAACAGAAAGATACCCCAGAAGAAACGAAAGAAACAAAAATTTAGGGTTTGGAAACAAATTCAGCTTAAATTAAGTGAAAATAAAAGTAAAATCTTAACAAAACAACAAAATGTTACACTACTTCTTTCTGGGCTTTACAGTTTCTTATGAGACATCCACTGTTATTTAAAAAATTTTTCTTGTAAATATGGTGATTTTTTTCTTTTGCTGCTTTTAAGATTTTTTTCTCACATTAGTTTTCAGAAGATTCACTATGCTGTGTCTTGGTGTAGATTTCCTTGGGTTTATGCTGATTAGTCTATGATTAGCTTTTTGAATCTGTAGGTTTACGATTTTTGCCAAATTTGGGAAATGTTCATATTTATATTTTCAACCTCATCCCTTTTCTCCTCTCCTTCTGGACTCAATATTATGAATTTAATGTTTTTTTTTAGTTCCACATGTTCCTGAGTTTCTGTTCATTTATATTTTTAGTAAATTTTCTCCTTATTGCTCAGATTAGATAATGGTAATTTACATTATTCTAACTTTTGATTCTTTCTTCTGTCTTCATTTTATGTTGCTATGTCCCATTGAGTTTTTTTTTTAATTTCAATTACTGTGTATTTTAGTTCTAAAATTTCCATTTGGTTCTTTTTTATATATTCTATTTCTTTGCTGAGATTTTCTATTTCTTTCTTGAAACTATTTTTTCATGTTTCAAACATGCTCTTAATTAGTTATTGAAGCATTTGTATTATCGTTGCTTTAAAATCTTTGCTAAATAATCCTAACACCTGTGTCTTCTCTGTGTTGGCATCTGTGGTAGGCCACATAATGGATTCAAAAGATAACTACATCCTAACAATGGGACCTACAAATAACACCTTATATGGAAAAAAAAAGTCTTTCCAGATGTGATTATAAGTTAAGGATTTTGAAATAGGCGGATTATCCTAGAGTATCCAGGTAGACTAAAATATAATCACATATATCCTTGTAAAAGAAAGGCAAAAGGACACTTGACTATGCAAGAGAAGCAGGCAATATAACCACAGAAGCAGAGATTCCCTAGTTGCTACTGCCAAGTAGAGATGAAAGTCCAGGTGCAGCAGTTAGCTGCCATTTACACTTAGGCAGAGAAGGGCTCCTACTGCTGGTTAAAGGCCAGAGTTCTGACTATCCATTAGGGCTTCATTCAGTAGCTCCCTAGCTAAAAGAAAGAGGGTTGCTTCATTATTGTTACTCACGTGACCTCCACTGATATTACAGGGCTGGTAGCACCATCACTGAATGGTGATGAACAATCTGACTCCACTAGGCCTCCCATCTGACACCTCCCTGTCAGGAAGGGAGAAGAACATATCATTATTATGGTATGGGCATAGAATTTCTTGCTCTGGATGTGGCCTCTACAGACACCACAGTGAGGGAGGGGAGACTCCCTACAATCTAGTGGGGGTTTAAGAGCCAGCTTCCAGCTGGATTTTTCTGACATCTCTCAGCACAGTGGTTTGGCTGCTTTGTGACAGTTTGGCAAGGGTGGCTATGTGGGCTCTACTTGGCCTTTGCTATTGACAGTGGGGTGGTGCGGCAGCTTTTTCTGTGGTATGTGATTGTAGTAGAATGGTTTTAGTCTAAAAAGTTTCTGTCTTGCTGATTGCTACTTTCATGGTCCCTTGGCTACAAAGAGGAGTCTTTGTTGTTTTTTTGTTTTGTTTTTATTCACATTTGTTGACATTTCCAGTTTGTTTCTCTAGTATCCAAGCTGGATTATGTTAACTGGCAAGAAGAAAACCCAGGGAACTCCACTATGTCATTCCTTGGGTCCTGAGACCCCTAGCTAGTCTGCTGTTTTCTCTCGATCTTTCAGAATCTCATATTTATTTAACATATATACATATGTACAATTTTGTGTGTATATATATACATATATACATTTATTGTATATTTTTATATACAATAATTTGTTATACTTAGTGGGAGGAATAGGAAAAAGTAAATCTACACTACTTTCTTAGAAGCAGAGGTACTCCTGTATATTTTTAAAACCGTACAACCTCTAGAAATAAGTGATATTCATTCGATTAATGCATATCCTTTGATACACTGCCAACTTTTAACTTCTCTGTTTATCCCTACTGAGAGAATTGCTCACCAACGTAACCTACTGTCTTGATGATCGTGCTTGCTACTACTGACTTACCCTTTATTTCCACCTCCACCTCTATTGGTAACTGAAAATGATGGTCAATGAATGAAGGTCAGCAAATCCATAGACCTTCAGGAACCTTAGCTAAGGCTGGGAAGTGAGAAAGTTAGGATAAATACATAAGGAGAAAAGCGAAGAAAATGGAAAAAAAAAAAAAAAGCCAATGGTAATGGAATGGAGAAAAAAGGGCTGGGCATGGTGGCTCAGGTCTGTAATCCCAGTACTTTGGGAGGCCGAGGCAGGTGGATCATCTGAGGTCAGGAGTTCGAGAGCAGCCTGGCTAACATGGTGAAACACCATCTCTACTAAAAATACAAAAAAAATTAGCCAGGCATGGTGGCATGCACCTGTAATCTCAGCTACTTGGGAGGCTGAGGCAGGAGAACTGCTTGAACTCAGGAGGCTGAGGTTGCAGTGAGCCAAGATCATGTCACTGCACTCCAGCCTGGGCAACAGAATGAGACTCGGTCTCACAAAAAAAAGTGATAAACTGTAGTAAAAGCCTTGACCAGGTAAAATTCATATGCAGTACTAAAGAGAAATCATCTAACAAATGTAATAAAAGCAAACACTGTGTGGTACCTGTTTTTTAAAAACTGTTCTTGATATTTCAAACATACCAAAATTCATATAAACCCTAAAGTAACCAAATTAGTTAAGTTCTGTTATTAGACCCATTTATAGCTGAAGAAATTGGGATACAGATAGTTCAAGATCACTTAAGTTTTTACCTTAAGCCTCATATACAGTTGAATGCTATGATATTGACAATATCTCACTGTTTTTGAGCTTAAAAATATCATTTTCATTTGATTTCATCTAACAACTTCTGAGCCCATGAAGTCTCTTAAAAGCAGAGATAACAAGCTAGTCATTAGAGAGCAGAAACTGGAAAAGCAGAAGAAATATAAGGGAGAGGTGATCAGGCTGTATAAATTCCATTCCAGTGAGCCTTATCTCTCTGCAGTCACCATTTGAAGATTATTCCTATGAATTCTTTTTGTATTCTTATGAAAAAACCACTTTGCTAGCTAGTTTGGTTGAGTCTCTTTTCCTTTATGAATAAATAGCTCCCACGAATGGAATCTAAACTACAAAAAGGGAGGAAAAAAATCACTTTTTGTATTAAAATCTAGACAAAGAAAATCTGAAAAGGAAACATGCTGAAAATCATTCTTGGAACAGGTCAGACTCTATTTAGATCCTAAAATTTGGTTTGCTTAAAGGAATTACTCAGCATTTACAGTGATGGAAGATACGAAAATAGTTAGTGGTCCTTTGCACTCGTATTCCTTTCTTCATTGAAACCAGCAGCAAGGAAGGTGGTTGGCTCAGAAGACTGTGGCAAACCCACTAAATAAACCAGATATGGCCTTTAATTTAAAAGAATCTAAAGAAGTGAATGTAATCAAGTATTCAGAGTTCTCTTCTCTCACCCCCCCAAAAACGTACGGGCTCATTTTTCTCATTACTTGGCAAATACTCAACTGCATTTTAAGGTATAAATTAACAATAATCTTTTTTCCACAGCACTTGTTAGGATAATAGATAGTCACCCAATGTAATAGAAGGTGTTCAGAATTAATAATTGGAAAGCCTAGTTTCTAGCTTGAATGGTAGTTTCTGCAAAAACTAGCAAAAACGTTTCTAAAATAAAACTACATTGCTGAATTTCCACACCTTTGCTCTTAAAATTTTCACGGATAATCAAACCAAGGTGAGTGATTCTCACTAACTAAAATGAAACCAAGACTGTTAGTTTTTTTTTTTTAATTTACAGTAAGAAATTGCTTCCTCAAGTCCAAGAATATTCTAAATGTGCATGATCAGTGTCTTCTCTATATTTAGGCAAATTTACTTGGGCAGATAGATCCAATCAGTAGGTTTCTAGTGGAGCATGAAATAAGGAGAGTAAGATGAATAGAATATATATTGACATTATGCTAAAATCACCTCACCATTCCTCTCATAATCTACAGTCTGTCACTCATAATGAAACTTCATTTACTAAAATCCTGTGAATCTACTTCCTAAGTTCAACCTCGTCACCAAAAAAGAGAACAGTCCAAAAATTAGGACCCCTGAACACAGATACTATTTGTCATTATATTTAGTCTTTTTCTAAGTTCCCATTGCTGACAATCCCTTAAAAGCCACTTCTAATTGATGCATGTGTTATGTAGATATTATAGCTCAACTGAAACAGCTTACAGTCAAGTTCGACCTGCCAAGGTGCTTCTATATCTTTTGGGATATATTGCATATATGTGCTTTGATGCATTAATTGTTTTCATTCTTGTGATGGACCAAGAAGGGTGAGCACTGGGAGAGGCCCACCCTACAGAGAGGAGTATTTTAATCCCTGACACTGTATAAAATTGTGGATCTTACGATAATAAAAAGTGAAATGCAATTTAGCTGGTTTTTAAAATATGAATTCTTTCCAGACAATGCAGCACACCCTGATTGCCTCACTCTGGGATGGCTGCTCCTGTCACTCTGAGCTTACTGCTCAATGAGTGGTTTCTTCTATTATGGCTATTATTTTAATTTAGCTTTCTTTTCTTTATGATAACTCTTTATTCATATATAACTCTATCAGCCAGGAATCTGTCAGGAAAGGAGAAGCCACTTTATGCACTTAGTGTGTAAATGGCTTAATGCAGCCACTGTATTAAACTGTATCTGATCCACGCAGCCTACTGAGAATGATGGCTCCACTCTTTTTCCCTCAACTCTCATACAAGTTCCTCTTATTGACAAATGCTAATCACCTTATAGGAAAAGGGAATCTGAGAACCATAATTCTCAGCCTTAGATTATTATGGTGGGGTGGTGCTGAGTTGACAGCAGTGTGCAGCACAACAATTTAAAATATATTATATACCAGCTATCTTCATGTCTGTTTTCAGTTGTTTTTCCTTAAGATCTTGGTTTAAAAAAAATCTTAGGGAGCATGGGTAAAGTTACAGTGTTAGACTCAATTCTACTTGGGGCCAGCTGTGGTGGCTCATGCCTATAATCCTAGTGCATTGGGAGGCCAAGGCGGAAGGATTGCTTGAGACCAGGAGTTTGAGACCAGCCTGAGTGACAGAGGCCAAGAACTCATTTCTACGAAACTGAGAGAAAAAAAAAATAGTCAGGGAGGTTTTGCTTGAGCCCAAGAATTCAGAGTTACCATGAGCTATGATCATACCACTGCACTCTAGCCTGGGAGACAGAACTAGTCCCTGTCTCTAAGGAAAAAAAAATCTACTTACGTATTTCTAGTTTCAAGGCCTTTACTGTTGAATTCATAGTTATAAAATTATGCGCTTTTATAAAGTTTCACCTGTAATAATAAAGCTGATTTCCTTTTCCTCTTTCTTCTCTCCTTTCTTCTTATTCTTATCTGTCTCCACCCTCAGCCCATCCTCATCTAGCCTTTGTCTATCTTACATATTCAATATTCACAATGTGGTATGCTTTTATTAGTTACTTTGTATTCTTGTAAAGAAGTAAAGAAGGTTAATAGGTTTTGTTGTAATATACAGTATCTCTATATATTAAAGCTCACTTAAACATAAAAGTTGTATATTTTCAATTGTTTTACAAAAATATTATTTTATATTGCAGTTCCATGCAACTTGTCTTTCTTCTTAACTCTGTTTCCAAGCCAGTTAATATTGATTTATTATAATGACTTCAATATACCATGGTATGAATAAGCTACAAAATATTTAAGCATACTTATTACAAAATAATCATTTTACCTACTTTTGCTATTGCAGTCAAAGACATCAACATCCAACTGCATGTTAATATATGTCGTTTTTTTTATTTCTAGAAATAGATTTGGAAGGGTGCCATTATTAGAAGATATGCACATAAAATTATAAGGAAAGTCATTAGGTGACTTTTTATATGCTGTAAAATTTATTTTTCTACTATGTTTGAAAATATTCCCCTCTCCACATCCTTGCCCAAGTTGTCAGCTTTATTTTCCCTTTTACCCATGAAATAAGTATAATGTAAACGTCAATATTGAGGGAATGTATTCTCTCCTTGGGTCCACAAGGAGGCATAGTTTCAAAGGCAAGATCTTCCCAGCGCCATACCTCCACCCACCTCTCCATCCGGGAGCTTAAAGATCTTGTTTAACTTTCGCATGTTCGGGAAGATAGACTGCCCAGAAATCAAAAGTCAATCACTCCAGCGGAAGTTTAAAGGAACTCCTTTCATAGGTAGAAAACTTGAATGGGGCGGGAATATCTCCCAGGTTAAAAGTCCCCTTCCCCCACATTGGTGCAAACTCCATCTCTGGATCCCCTCCCACCACAACAGCATGGGAGCTCCCCCTCTCTATTTCTTTCACCTTTTTCTCTCTCTCTGCCTAAATAAATCATTTTCTGCAAAACTCTTTGGGGTACGATATTTACTTAAAACGAGCTCACCATGCCCAGCAGGGGTCCTCTCCTCCATTCTTGGGTGAGAGAGGGACCAAGGGCCTGGAAGAACACATCCTATCAGGGAGCTGAGCCTCCCCCGAGTCCTGGAACCCAGTCTCAATATGTTATAATATAGTGACCCTTTTCCTAATTACTAGGAAGGACAGGTCTTTGTCAAGTATTTGTTGGTAATGGGAACACTTGACCTTTTAATAGTTCTCTTTTCAAAATGTTTGCTAGTTTTCCATTCAGCTATTTATATTTAGACAATTGAAATTTGAATATGCAGTGTTTGAATTATGGTTTGAATTATGTCTCTGTTGAAGTGCTAACTCCCACTATGTGACCCTATTTGGAAACAGGGTTGTTGCAGATGTAATTAGTTAGGTTCATAGGGTTCATATTATCATTGGGTGGATCCTTATAAGAGAATGTCATGTGAAGAGACAGACAACTGCACAAGGGAGAATGCATGTGAGCATAAAGAGGTGGGGTGATGTATCGACACGCCAAGACATGCCACAGATAGCCTGCAAATACCAGAAGCTAGGAGAGAGGCCTGGAACTGATTTTTCCTCTCAGCTCTCAGAAAGAACCAACCAACACCCTGATCTCGGACCGCTAGGCACAAGAATTGTGGAACAATACATTTCTGTTTAAACCACCCAGTTTGTGACACTTTGTTATGGCAGCCATCACAATTAATACATGTAGTTAGATGAAAGTTTTATTTTCTTTGAAATGAAGTTGTGCCAGCTATATTTATTCAATAAATTACACTGCCTCCACTGAATTATTACTTTTAACATACATTAAATTTTTAATTGATATATATGTATATATTCTCAAATACAAATATATAAAATTCTACATTCTCAAATCCATCAGAATCTGTTTTCTCTATTCCATGTTACTGACATACTTGTATATATTCTAATACTTGTCAGTGGGATTCTCTTTTTAATAGCAGAAAATTTACCATTAGTTTTAAGACTGACATACTTTTTGTATGTCAGTAATAGGGTTTTTTTAATATAATCATGAGTCATTTAAAAGTAATTCTCAACAACTAAAAAACACCTTTGTTGGAATTGTACTTGGCATTACATTAAGTTTATATATCAACATTTAGAGAATAATTAAATTTGTTATGATATTCTTTCAATTCATGAACATGATTTGCCATCATTTCTCCAATATTATTGTATGCATTTTTAATGCAGTAGAATTGGTAAAGGTCATGGCTTTTTAATTAATTCATTTCTAATTTTATTCTATTTACAGAGACAGTATTTGTATTATCAATCTTTACATTACTGCTAATCTTTAGATGTGAACTCATTGAAATCTCTTTGCATCCTCAATATCTTTATGGTCAATTGTCATATCTTCTGTTGCTCAGTTTTATATTTATATATGATAGAGATATACATGTGTAGTATTTATAAATATAGATATATCTACAGACATGTGTACATATTTAAGACCCATATTTCAGTCATATTCCATTTGAGTTGTTTCATCCATATGATACTCATGGACATGGAGGAGCATCCCATTATTAATATTGTTCTGGCTGTGTTTCTTCACCACCCACTGTTCTAAGTGTTTATCAGTGGCATTCTCATGACTTTCTGCTTGAAGTTTTTCAGCCTGTATGAGTGTTAATGACTCTAGAAAAGCTCTCAGGGCAACACCAGATGTAAGTTGGAGAAAATGTTTCCTACGTGTCCTGCTCCTGTTGTGTTCTAACTCTGAGCTCCGTTCTACATTGTCTTCCAGCATTCCTGGCAAGGATAAATTTCTGTTGCCTGCAGCAAAAATCACTGATTACACATCCTTTCCTGGCTTCCTTAACTTTTCCTATATCATCTTCCCACTACTCTATGCATGCTTTTCCGGATTATCTCCAAACTGCCTTCACATCATTGTCTCAGAGTGCATTTCTTGGTTAACCCAATCTGAAACTGTTTCTATTTTTCCTTACATCCCAAAATACTTTAAATTTTTTTTCATTTAAAGACCAAAAGATTCACTGAAATAAGTCTCAATGTCGGCCATCAGTTTTACATAATAAAAATTGTCATTATGTTAAATCTTTAAATTGAATGTAAGCCTTTAACAAGGAAAGGTACTGTCAGTTGCTTCCCTCACTGCTTTTTTAAAAAAAAATTTAAGTCCCACTTTGTCAATCATCTATTCTAGATTGCAAATCTCGCTTTCTTCTTACTTGCTTCTACTCGGCAGAATCAGTTTCATTTTTTTGCTTTTAATTTTTCTGAGTTACTTTATGTTTCACGAGTCTATGTCACCTTTACTATATTTTGTTCTGTTAGTCAACCTGAAAATTATTTTCTTATTTTTGATAAATTAAGCCACGTGTGTGTTTGACATAATTGATGGGTTTGACCTCAGTTATATCAAATAATAGTTTCATGTTTTACCCTTTATAATATCATCTGTTTTAGTTTGTCTTTTTCATTTATGGCTTCTCTTATAGTTAAGACAATTTCTTTCTCTTCTTCCCCCACCTTTAATAATTTTACTAAATCTGCATAGTGTATAACCATCACATACTCTACTGTCCCTCTCACGCTTATTCTTTAGTACTAGTTCTATCGTCATATACGTATTCAGGGCTCACCACTCGTACTGTGGCAATGACTTTCCAGGGATTTTGGTTATCTAAAATATATTCTCTGGTAGGTTCCATGGGAAAAATATTTCTTGAGTTCTTGCATGTTCACTTTAGCCTACAGCTTTAATACTCAAAAATCATTTTTGCCTTAATGGAAAATACTTGGCTCACAGTATCCTTCCTTGAATATCCTACGTATATTACTCCTCTGTCTTATAGCATAAAACATCACTGTCAAAGAGTTTGACATCAGTATGTTTTTCTCTCCCTTGGAAGTGACTTGATACATTTTTTTTCTTCTGCATAACCAAAACACTTTAATTTTTTTTTCATTTAAAGACCAAAAGATTCACTGGAATAAGACTTAATGTTGGCCATCACAGGACATTTTTGCCAGGAAGAATATGTAGGTTCAAGGCTTTATTTCAGGAACTTTTCCAAGAAATAACATATAAGTCCAAATCTTAATTTATTCCTGGAAATATTCCTAGGAAAAATAGATTGTTGAGTTTTAAAAACAATACGAGTTGAAGAAAAGACAAAACTAATTCCTTGTTCAAGAAACTCTCAGGCAGAGAAACTCAAAACATCTTTTTAATTTCCTATGCCAGCCATTTTCTCCATGGTTTTGACTTTTATCTGCCACTGAAACACTTCCTAAACTTCAATTCAACTGTCAAAAATCAAATAGAATCTCCCAAGATTATGTTTAGTTTCTTACTTGTTGTATTTCTTTCATTTGAATTTGATTTCATTGCATTTAGGTTGTTTTACTATAGTGTCATTACCTGATGCCCATGAAGTGATTGCTGTGAAACACAGATGCTCTGCTCCATTAATCAAATTCTAGCTCAGTGTGTGGCTCATCCCACTATTATGGTTGTCAGAACATAAACATGCTGCAGCTTCTTCTCCTTATGTCATCTGTTATCTTCATATATCTTAAAAGTATTATTCCCATACTGATTTAATGCTTCTATTTATATGATTGTAATATATCAAAGATTTCTAAGTATCAGTACTCATAATTAAACTGTGGAAAACTCTCTAGCCAAAGCATATTAGATTGTTGTTTATAAAATTAATTTCTTTTTATCCTATATTACAATCTGATACATTACACAAAACAGTATTACATAATGTTGCACTTCAGAAAGTTGTTCTACTCTGGACTTCAGTTTTATCATATATAAAATGAGAACTTCGTATTATATCCCAAAAGTTTTTATTATTTCCTCCTGTCACTCATTATAGAGGAGTAGGAAATAGAGTGAATGAAGGCCCAGGAGCTCCAATGCTTACCTTCGTTAGCCAGAATAACTCTTAAGTTCTGTCTTATACACTGGAGTTACAGGAAAAAATGAGTTTTGAAAAATTTTCAAGACTAAAAAGAAGTGCTAAAATAACTGCATTGGATAATTATAAAGGTGATTTCTAGACTTTAAAATAAAAACAAAGAAAGAGGAAGGAAGGAAGGGAGGGAGGGAGGGGAGAAAAAATTCTTATGCTTCTTTGATTTTCTAAATTAATCCTCAAAGATAATAATTATTTTATTTACTAAGGATTATACATGATATCATTAAGCCAGATAAAAAGAAGTTACAAGTGGTATAGTGCATAGACTGTGACCATTCCTACATGTTATTTAGAAAGAAAATATAAAGACCTAATCATCAGTTGTTTTGCACCAGTATAGTCGCACACCTTTTTATGCTGGATCTCTTTTGTGTAGGTGGGTACCCATGACTTGTGAAATACTTTGCATATCTTTCTTGAAATTCAGACATGGCTAGCAAGAAAGCACTGCAGACATGTAATCGTGAGGGAGAAATTATCTGAGCATGTCTTTGTTTACATTTCATCATTTTTGATAGTATACACTTGCACTTATCATATTATTTTTCTCAGTTTCATTATGTAACCTTTACTCATAAGACTGGCTCATCTCTTGCATAAAGATTAAAAATATAGAAAGGATGAACATAAACTCTAAAGACCAGATAACTCCTGTTTTAATATTGGTTATCATAGGTATGATATGAGAAACCAAATAAAAATCTATATGCTTTCGCTTATTTTTATCTATCTGCCATATTTTGGTATGTTTTTTTAATCTCAAAAATATAGCCTATTAAGCTGTCACTTGTCAGAAGACACACACCTCATTAGTCTGTAATTGCAAGTTAGAATGTTGGATAGCAAAATTAAGACGTTCGCTTGATTTTGCTTCACATGAGTTACTATTCCTTCTAAAGAAACACAAACAGGGATACAAATAGATAGCTTCTCCCTCTTGGGCTATCTTTCTCAATAGGTGCACTTGACTCAGGAGTGGATTTTAAAAATTAATTTTAGGCCTGAACTGCTAACTTCAGCCTTTCAAGTGTAACTATTTTAGTTGTAGAGTCCAGTTTTTCAGAGTCGAACTCTGGTGGCTATTTTAAGAAGGCTATTTTGACCCAGGGGATCTTTGTCTATAGGGCTTGGGATCTGCAAGAAATATGGCTAACACATAGACTGAGAATTAGCAAATGTGTTGTACATATTACTTGATAATTGAAAAAAAAGAATAAGAAAGTGAATTGATTTGCTACTCATCATTGTCAAAATGTCCCTGACATCAACATAACATGTCAACATGGCATATACGTGAGCCATTAGCACCTATACAGGCCTGACTACAATCTGCCCTTGTACTCAAGGGAGGAATGGGCAGCCCTTTCCTTTGCTTATCTGTTCTCCTTACCTGAGGAATGTTCTGCCTACATCCTTTTCCATGCCTATCTTATATCCTGCCCAACCCTCAAATTCAAGTTTCAATGCCTTCACAATAAATTCTCTATTCCTCAATTACTCCTGGCCACTGAGGAATCTCTCTTCTTTAATTTACATATTACTTATAATCTTCTCTAAACAATTTATACCTAAATAGAAAATTTATTTAGCTCTCTAGACATTTTAGCTGCTTTTCTTTAGGTAGATATTCATGTTTTGAGACCAGAAACTAGATATTTCTCTTTGCTAGTAAACTTTAAGCTAGGTGCTTAAGAAATACAGGTTTTTTTTTTTAAATAGAAAATAACGTCAGGACTGAATTGCAAATATTTTTCTATCATATAAGCATGCATATTATTAAAATATGTAAAGATCTGCATTCCAGTCAATCAGTAGCCACCGCCCTCTCCCTCATCTCCCACTCCCCCAAGTTCTCATTCACTAACCTGGAAGTCTCCCTTCAATCCATCAACTGACGGGATAATAGAAGGCACAATGGAGGATGCCAGGTCACTGCTCCAGTTTCATGGGGGCTACTATCTGTTCTGAGGTGTTATTCAGGTGCTACAGGGATACCATGAATTAATGCTTGATGTAACTTGAATCCAGGAGATCATTTTCTCTTTAGTAGAGATCTGTTCATAAACTATCATCCTTTTTTTGGGGACAGGACACAGAGTCAAGCAGTCCTCCTGCCTCAGTGTACCAAGTAGTTGGGACTACGGGCATACGCCACCATGCCCAGCTAATTTTCGGGGCTTTATAAGAGAGAAGGTCTGGCTATGTTGCCAAGGCTTGTCTCAAACCCCTGACCTCAAGTGCTCTTCCACCTAGGCCTCCCAAAGCACTGGAATTATAGGCGTGAGTCACTGTACCCAGCCTTTCATTCTTATATTATATTACCATATAATCCTTTTCCAATAAGAAAAACTTGTGCTATAAAGAGCCCATGCTATTTTCTAACTTGTAATTTATATTCCCTTTTAATAATAAGCAAAGTGGTTTTGCTTATTGTATACAGGTGATGACCGTATTACTTTTAACACCAAATTATTCTGTCTTTTAGAAATGAATGGCATTTAAATGATTACATAGGAAGTCAAATTATTTATTTAAATTATTTATTTACCATTTCTCTAGCAGCCCATTTGCATATTGGGTTCAGACATCTCTAATAATATTTCATTATATCAATTTATCTTAGCTCCAAAATATGCCACTCTGTTTTTCAATAACAACAGTGAAAGTAGACCAGGGCACATTTTAAAATGCATTTATAAGTACTATATCTAAAAGCATATAATTGAAAGCAATGAAAATATTTTTGTGCTGATGGACATGCTATGAATGAAGGACAATAATATTATTATGACCCAAATATTTAATCGAACATCTGTTCTTGATCATAATTCCTTCTTCAATGATCACTCTGTTTTATATTTTTAAAATCATGCTTAATGTTTTACAATTTTGTTTGTTGGGCTTTATTGTAGCAAAACATAATGTAAAATTTATCATTTTATCCATCTTAAAGTGTAAAATCCAGTGGTACTTAGAACATTCACATTAGGTAACAATTACCAATATTTAGTTCCATCACGTTTTCATCACACCAAAAAGAATCCATATTTCTGAGAGCCCCTAACAACAATTAATGTATTTTCTCATATGGATTTTCACATTCTGAATAATTCATATAAATGGAATCATACCATTTGTACCTGGCTTCCTTCACTTAGCATAATATTTCCAAAGCCTATCCATCCAAATTATTGTTTTGCATAAAGGAAGAAAGAATTCTTTTCCTAGTTAGCATCTTTCTAGAAGTGCCATCCTTCCCATAAGGAGGAAAATTCTTAAAGTATTTCAATCTCTCTATTTCAGAGTAAGATCAAGGCATTACTTTTGTCTAACTAAAAGATCCACTGGAATTGTTTTCTTTCTCAAACATAAAAGTAGCCTCTTATAAAAAGTGAATTCTATAGTTATTCTTGTGGAAAAAAAAAGTATCAGGCAGTTCTATGTTTAGCAGATTGTCTCCAATGCTAATACAGATTGACACAGATTCTGGTTGTGAGTGTTAATTTTTTGTGTCAATTTGACTGGGCACAGGGTGCCCAGATATTTGGCCAAACAGGATTCTGGGTATGTCTTCATGGATATTTCTAGAAAAGATTAACATTTGAATTGATAGACTTGAGTAAAGCAAATGGCTCTCCCTTATGTGGGATTTCACCTAATCACTTGAAGATCTGAATAGAATAAAAAGGCTGAATAAGATGGAACTTCATTCACCTGCCTGGCTGTTGAACTGGAACATCAGTCTTCTCATAAACAGCCTAGACCTTAGGCCACTGACTCTCCTCGTTCTCAGACCTTCGGCCTGGAACTAGAGCTACACTACTCACTCTCCCAGGTCTCCAGCTTGCCCCTACATTTCTTGGAACTTCTCAGCTTCCATAGTCATGTGAGCCAATTCCTTATAATAAATATAACACATGTGTGTATATGTGTGTGTATATGTGTACAGATGTCTACATATATGTGTACACACGTATACATATACATATATATACACACATATCTATTTTTAAATATACAGATCTGTTTTCCTATTGGTTCTGTTTCTCTGGAGAATTCTGGCTAATATACCTGCCTTTTTTCATTTCTTAGCAAATAAACTACTAGTATATATACTACTCCTAGTAGGTCAGCATAGCTATGCATCAGCAACAATGTGTATTTGTATCTCCAAAGAAAGCCTTCTACTAAAGCTTTTTACTTTTTTTACAGTATAAAATAATTGGGGGCCAAGAGAAGATTAATACAATTGGTAGAGTAAAATACTGTCTTCTGGCTGGGCATGGTGGCTCACGCCTAAAATCCCAGCACTTTGGGAGGCCAAGGTGGACAGATCACAAGGTCAAGAGATCGAGACCATCCTGGCCAACATGGTGAAACCCCATCTCTACTAAAAATACAAAAATTAGCCAAGCATGGTGGCGTGCGCCTGTGGTCCCAGCTACTCGGGAGGCTGAGGCGGAAGAATCGCTTGAACCCAGGAGGTGAAGGTTGCAGTGAGCTGAGATTGCGCCACTGCACTCCAGCCTGGAGACAGAGCAAGAATCCATCTCAAAAAAAAAAAAAAAACTACTGTCTTCCTCTCCTTCACCCAGTATTCTCTCCAACATAAAATAGGGATAAAATAAGGAAAAAAGTAAAGTTGTATTTAATATATTCTATTTATTTAATCTCTATTATTAGTATGATGTTAATTAAAAATTAGTGCCTAATTTTCTCACTACAGTTCAGGCATGTCTCATTATGTCCAGGTGACCAAAGATTGGGCTATTCAATGTTCTATTTTCATAAGTTATCAAGGAGACCACTATAAAAAAAACTCACCCCATGAGAAAAAAAGAGTCAAAATGTGAAAGTTGGTGCAAAATAAAACTGTCTTGTGTCCAAAGGGAGGGGAGATATTGAACTCTAGTAGTGCCATTCATTTACTCTGTCCTCTGATCCAACCTTCATGGATTCATACCTGAATCCTCAGGCACCAGAGTTATAATTTTAAAAGTATGTCTGAAATAATAAACTGGAAACTTAAAAAGTCAAGGTGACAGCAGTATCAAGTGCCAGTGGCTTCAGCAATGAGACACAAAATCTCTCAACAATGGGGAGTACTGTTGTTTTAAGCAGTTGAGGGCACCAAGTACAGCACCCTTGACCTGCAAATTAGCACACCCAGCATCAGGCATCAGTAACCATTAGCCAGAAATCAGTGGCCTCCAGCAACCAGCACTGGCAGCGATTTTGGACTGTATAGCTGTGGACTGTATAGGTAGCTTCCCAGGTCAAGAGAGTAGACAAATTGTGGATATCATATTGATTCCCAGAGAACCAGCTTGCAGATCATACCGGAGATATGCCTTGAGAGGGCAGTTATGGGGACTGCCAAGTCAGAAGCAGAGATGCACTGATTTGTTACTGTTATGATAAAACCCTTTGTAGTCCCTGGTTAGGGTGGCTGATTTTTCAAAAGCAATGTCCTGGCCTATCTTCCGCAATTTCTTCAATGCTGTTTATAAATTCAATGCCACCTGACCTACATAGCAAACTGTTATTTTCAGAAATGAGATAGAACAATAGGAGTCCTTTTAACTGTATACCTCTGCAGGTAAATTTGTTTCCAACCCCTATTAGATGGTTTACGTTAAGTCCACTATTTAATTTTGAAAAGGAAACTTTCTAGGAAAAATTCAAACAGTTTATGTATAGAAATTTTTGAAATATAAATTAATTCTGAATAATGCAAACTCACGCTATACTGTTCAAGATGAAGATTTACCATTTAAATTTCATGAAAAATTAAGGCAGCTGAAAAAGAAATGTGGATGGACTCAAAGCAACAGTTTGCATTTTGATGTTGGAAAACAGTAAGATAAATGGTTTTATGTTCCTTTCATCTGCATATATATGTAGCTAAAGACAGGAGAAACGATCAAAAATCTAAACTCTGAAATGGCATTTCAATAAAAAAATCTCATGACAAAGATCTTTTCACAGATCAACCAGTTTCCTTTTTTCAGCATTTCTAGATGAAATGCGATAAACCTCACTTTCCCATCTCCTGCAATTTTAGGGTGAGAAACACTGTTCTGGAAAATACTCACATGCAATCAACTTGTTGTTAGCTAGAAAGTGAAATCATCATCTCTTTTCCATATCAATTATAATTATGCTTCAATTTTAAAAGTAACATATAGTGGTATATACATTATTCTTGAATTTAAATTCCAACGCCAAGCCTTCAAAAAATTCAGTATTATAACCTTAAAAAATTTATATAGTTCATTATTATTACATTATTTTAAAATATATATTATTTTACTTTATAGTATATTAAAATGTAATCAATTATTTTAAAATGGAAACAAAAATAAAATATAATCAGCTGATAGTGATAAGTCTCATTTGTGGCACCAGTTAATAGTTAGTTTTAAAGTTTTTAGACTTGTAGAATCTTATAATTATTTTAGAAGATAATATCTCAATAACTTCCAACATTCTTTCCCTCACCATTCTTCCCCTCCCTCACCTTTCTAACCTGTGTGAAGTAATAAGACAGTCAGCGAAAGAGATTTTTGATTATACAGCTATGAAAAAAATTCAAGAATTCTAACAATAATCATAAGAGTGCATTGAAGGTAAATCTAAGGAAAAAAATCTCTTACATGAGATGGTTACTATCCAACGGATTTATGCAATCCTGTTGCCAGAGATATTGACACTTTATTTTAAAATTTATAACTCTACCAAAAAATGATATTTTCTTCCTTAAACAATCACTTCATTGCCATGTACTGAGCAAAGTATGTGCAAGACATTCTTAAATATCAAAACAGGCTCTTAACAAAAGGAAAAAAAATGTAATAATCAAAGAGAATAGCTGATGGGTCATGTACTCAATTTTTAGACAGGCATAACTTTACGTCCTTTTAAAATGTGAAAACCTACCAGCTAGCACACCAATGTACCCAGTTATCTTTCACATTGAAGGTACAATTTGAACCAACTTGATGAAATTAAGGTAATGCAATCCTTATAAAAACTAATAAAATGAAATAAAACAAAAGAACCTTAAGATTATTATCAATATAATCTGGAGGTTTATTGAATCATAGCCTAAGCAATCACTAAAAGATGTTAAATAGATTTAGGGAATAACGGTTGCATGAGAGAAATAACATTTAGCTTTTTATATTAAAAATCTTACATATATCCACATATAGTTTAATTTTCTAATCCCATCACATGTAAAATTGCATATTCTATCATTGTAAGTGAATATGTAGTTTTAAGAACTCCTCCTGAAACATCTGCAACATTACCTAGTAACATTATCACAGTGGTCTCTATCCATCTGAGAGCAAATGGTTAACATCTGTTTTGGACACAGTAGGAAAAAAAAGCAAAAAAATATAAATTTTGATTATGATCAACTCTGACACAAACGTAGATAAGCACGGATTTCTTACATGAGTCAGCTTTTAGGGTATTGTTTCTCCTCACACTTTGAGATATGTGTGAGTATCAAAATGTGCATAGTACATATAGAATTTAAGGAGAGAATATATCAAATTAAAGCATTAAACTTGCAACCTCTGAAATAGACTTAAAAACCTATAGAACACCATAAGGGCTTTAAATCAGTCCTAATAAAAATTGAGTTGGTTGGTAGGCAAGTTATCAATTACCCACATATAGGCTGCTGAGAACTCTCAGATTGCTAAATGGGCCAATCTAATTATATTCTAAACAAAATTACAGAATATGACAGTGCCTATTTTTCTAACACAGTTGAAGCTCATTGATTACTCTGTTGACCACTTCTTCAAATATGATGACTCCAGAATGTTGCTGGAAGCAAATTCAGGAATAATGATGGACATTCTTCCAAAGATTTTCTCACCAGGGGAGTGAGTCAATTTTATTTTCATCGCAAGAGTCACTTTTACTTTCCAGGCTGGCCTTGTCACTTAACTTTATCAGTAAACTATAGTGGAAGTGATACAGTGCCACTTGCAGGCCTATCCTGTAAGAGACCTGGCAGTTCTACTTTCTCTATGGGGATGCCAATCATCAGACTATAAAAAGAAATTGTGCTTTATTACTGAATTAGGAGAGATCAGATAAAAAGGAAGGCCAAATGGAAAAGAACTGTGCTGCCAAACATATCAGTAAAGCTTTATCAGACGTTTTTAGTACAGCAGCCATGTAAATACAGGTGATTGAGTGATCTCAGTCCACGCTAAGTTGAAAATATATATACCACATCAGCAATGAAGAATGATCTCAATGGTTATATTAGCAAAGTAGACTCAGCTGAGAAAAGAATTGGTGAACTTGAAGATAAGTCCATTGAAATTCCTTAAACTGAAACACAAAGAGAAAAAAGTAAAGAAAAAAAGTATAACAACATTCAAGAGCAGAGGGACAATATCAAACAATTTAAGATATGTTTCACTGGAGTCCCAGAGGAGATGAAAGAATGGCAACAATGACATATTTGAAGAGATGATGGTTGAGAATCCATCAAAATTTTAAAAGGCCCAAGAATCACAGATGAAAGAAGCTCCAAACAGAATAAATGGTAAAAAGAAGAAAAACCTAGATGTAGCGTAACCAAACTGCTGAAAATAAAAGAAAAAGAGGACTCCCTAAGGCAGCCACAGAAAAAAGACATTTAAAGAGAAACCAAGAAAGACAAAAATTACATAAGACTTTTATTTCAGAAAATATGTAAGCCACAATGAAAAATATCAATATTTTGTAAGTATTGGAAGAAAAAAAAGTTTCAAACAGAATTCTATAACTAGCAAAGTGTCTTTGAAAAATGAAAGACAAAACAACAACAGAAAAAAGTGTTGCCTACAGATCTGAAATACAATAAATGGTAAAAGAAATTTTTCAGACAGAAGAAATATGATACCAGATAGAACTCTGGATGAACACAAAGAAATGAAAAGCACCAGATATAATAAAATAACAGTAATATAAAATACATTTTTCTTATCTATACTCATCTAAAACATAACTAACTGTTCAAATCAAATTTAATGTTATAAGTTTTTAACATATAAAGTTAAAATATATGACAATAATATGTAAAGGATACAATAGCAAAAATAGAAATTTCTCCTTATACAATAAGCCAACTAATGTAATATTTAAAGTTAGACTGAGATAAGTTAATGATATATATTGTAAACCCAAGAAAGTATAACTAATAAGCCAGCAGTCCTGGAGATTAAATGGAATCATAAATTTTCTCTATTAATCTAAAAATAAAACTGTTTTTGAAGCCACATACTTCCACTTATATGTGGGAGCTCAACAATGGATACACATAGATATACAGACTGAAATAACAGACACTGGGGACTCCAAAAGGTGGGGAAGGGGAAGGGATGAGGGACGAAATACTACCTATTGGGTACAAGGTACTCTATTTGGGTAATAGATACAGTAAAAGCCCAGACTACAGCACCACAACTGCACTTCTACTCCTCAATCTATGAAAATTTTAAAAACCGGTTTTGAGTATTTAAAATGTGTTCAGCACTGTGCCAGGACAAATGATGAACAAAACAAAGTCCCTGACTTCATAAAGCTTGTATCTTGATAAGATGGAAGAAGCAATAAATAATTAATAAAGCATGTGTTTAATACTGTGCAAAAAGAAATTAAATAAGCTATGAAGGAATTTAACAGGCTGACCAGTGTGGTCAGGAAATTCTTTGCAAGGAGATGGCAATGAACAATTTTCTGTTAATCCAGTAGCCTTTAGCCTTATTACACCGATTAAAAATTACGGATTCTTTCATTGTATTCTCAGAAAGAATACATGGTAGTAAGACTGAATAACTTGCATACAGATACATCACAATTGCCTCTTATGAGACAGAAAAGCATTCTGCATACCTATCATTTTTACTTAACACCACAGTACATTGATAAATAGAACTGTCAGATATAAATGCTGAGCTGCTATTTCAGAGTGAATGGAAATATTCTCTAGAAAATAGATTTCTTTTCAAATGTCTGTGTTGATCTATTTTTCAAATAAGTTTATAACAAGATAGCAATAGGATAAAGTAAAATCCTTAGTCCAACAGAAGTTTTAATATTTGTTTTGAATGCTGACCCTTTAGGTAAAATACAGTTCATAATATGATTCTGATTTTCTTGTATAATCAAAACTCTTAAAGCTATTTGCAAAATTTTAATAGAAATACTTGATATTCATAATTCTCTTATCAGTATAGTTATGTATGGAGAAAATTAAGGATAAAATGTCTTCCTAGGGTCTTTAAAATCTTAGTCGGCTGGGTGCAGTAGCTCACATCTGTAATCCCAGCACTTTGGTAGGCTGAGGCCAATGGATCACTTACAGCCAGGTGTTAGATACCAGCCTGGCCAACATGGCGAAACCCCATCTCTACTAAAAATACGAAAACTAGCTGGGCATGGTAGTGCCCGCCTGTAGTCCAGCTACTCAGGAGGCTGAAGCAGGAGAATCATTTGAACCCAGGAGGCAGAGTTTGTAGTTAGCCGAGATCATGCCACTGTGCTCCAGCCTGGGAAAGGGAGCAAGTCTCTGTCACAAAAGAAAAAAAAATCTTGAAGTCATATATTTTAATTCTAAAATTTTAATTTATATTTGCTATAAATCTCTAAAGGGATTACATTGAAATGATATTATTATAGAAAGTGCATCAATTTTGTACCCTCTTCAAGCCTAGTATAGCAAAGACAGCTACAGGAATCTGTTCTTCCCCTAGGTGCCCCAGACAACCAAACTAAGTCAAATCTTCATGTAACTTGTTGCCTGTGGACATTCTGCCTTATCAGACTCAGACAATTTGGTAATTATTGCATAGTGAACCTAATTCACAGTATTTAGTTACACTAACAGCAAACTGTCTGAAAAAAAAATCAAGGAAACAATCCCCTTTAGAATAGCATAAAAATAAAATAATTAGGAATAAATTTAACCAAGAAGAAAAAAAAATCTATACAGTGAAAACTGTAAACACTGGTGAATGAAATTGAAGAGACACAAATGGAAGGATATCCTGTGTATATGGATTAGAATAGTTAATATTGCTAAAATATCCATACTACACAAAGCAATTTAAGGATTCAATGAAATCCCTGTAAAAATCCCAATGGCATTGTTTTGGAGGAATAAAAAACAAAGACCCTAAAATTTGTATGAACCACCGAAGGACAGGAACATATGAAATAAATATTGAGCAAGGAGGACAAAGCTGGAGGCATCGAATTTCCTGATTTCACATTATACATTACAAGGCTACAGTAATCAAAAAGTAAAGTGCTGGCTTAAAATTGACATACAGATCAATGAAACAGAATAGAAAGCCCAAAAATAAATTCAGACATTTACAGTCAACTTATGTTTGACAGGAGTGCCACGAATACACAATGGGGAAAGGATTTTTTTTTAATAAACGGTTTTGGGAAAACTGTATATCCGCATACAAATGACTGAAACATAAGACTTGAAACTATAAAATGAATAGAAGAAAACAATAAGGGAAAAGCTCCTTGACATTGGTCTGTGAAATACTTTTTGAATATGACCCCAAAAGCATAGGCAACAAAAGCAAAACTACAGAAATTGAATAGTGTCAAACTAAAAAGCTTCCCCAAGACAACAAAGGAAACAATCAACGCAATGAAGAAACAACCTGTGGAATGGGAGAAAACATTTGCAAACCAACATCTGTTAGGGTTAACATCCAAAGAACTCAAACAACTGAAGAGTAAAAATAAAATAACCCAATTTTAAAATGGGCAAAGTACCTAAATAAACATTTTTGCAACAACTTAAAAATAGTAAGTGCTTATCGTAACTATTATCAGGGAAATACAATTCAAAACCATAACAAGATATCATATTTATTCAAATGGTTATTATCAAAAAGATAAATAATAACAAGTATTGTTATCATAATCTCTCTTACCTCTGAAATCTAAGCAAACAAAGTTTACACGAACATAAATAGGAACTGCGCAAAGGAGCTCCATCCATCTCCTAAAGCTGGGGCAATAAAGGAGGAATCCCATGTTATCAGAAGCAAAAGTGTGAAGGTGAGGGCCTGGACCTGTGCCTCAGGTATCTGATGAGGTCACTGCCTGGCTGTCGTGGGTACCCTCCAAAGGCTAAATGTTGGAGTGGTGGTGCGGGGCGGGGAATGAACACGGGAACCAATTCCTATTGTTTATAGGAAGGTCCTTTACTGAGATGACTCTACCAAGGGAAAAAAAATAATGGAAGCAGCACTTTTTTTTCATACCTCTTGCTTTTTTATTTTCTCTCCAGTGCACCCTGTAGGCATACATTAACAGTCTTTGGCAAAGGAAGAATATAGTTTGCAGAATCCCAGGTGCAAAATCATGAAGCAAATAGAAGGTAAGTTCAGAGCTGAAAAACAATACCTTAATAACTATCCCAGCAGATATTCTATACTTTCAATAGGCTGAATGAATTGTAAGTAGAGATTTTAAACTGTTTTCAATTTTATAATTCATGCCTCATTAAGTCCCGATATCTAAATTGAAAAAAAAATATTAATCTAAATAAACTTACTTTTGTAGAACTGGTACATTTTAAAATTTCTATTATCAAAGAAATGACTGTCAGTTCTAAAGCCCTAGAGCTAAGTATCGTTCTTATGGACTGCACATTTTGACAGTGAAAGAAGACAACATTTTTACTATTTCTTAGTTTTACCAAACGTCGACTGAGTCGCAAGTTGCATTAACCAGGGAATTTCCACTTAGCTGTTCCAGAAAGTATTTCTTTTAATAATATACACTTAGTGTATTAGTCAGACTTCTCCTGAGAAGTAGAACAAATAGGATATATAATACATATTAAGAACTACATAAAATTCTATATTATATATGAATAGATATACGTACAGACAGAGAGATTTATTATAAAGCATTGGCTTACATGACTATAGAGGCTGAGAAGTTCTATGATCTGCCCTCCATAAGCTAAAGACCCAAGAGAGCTGGTGGTATAATTCCAGTCTGAGTCTAAAGGCCTAAGAACCAGAAGCACCAGTAATGCAAATCACATTCCAAGGGCAAAAAAAGACCAATGTCCCAGCTCAAGCAGATAGACCAGAAGTAAAAAGCAAATTCCTCCTTTCTTTCTTTCTATTCAGGTCTTTAACAGATTGGGTGATATCTACCCAACTTGGAAAGGACAATCTACTTTGTTCAACTCACTGAATCAAATTCTAATCTCACTCAGAAACACTCTCACAAAGATATCCAGAAATAATGCATAGGAGTTCAAGACCAGCCTGGCCAACAATGGTGAAACCCTGTCTCTACAGAAAATACAAAAATCAGCCAGGCATGTTGGCAGGTGCCTGTAATTCCAGTTACTCCAGAGGCTGAGGCAGGAGAATGGCTTGAAGCTGGGAGACGGATGTTGCAGTGAGCTGAGATGGCGCCACTACACTCCAGCCTGGGTGACAGAGCAAGACTCCATCTTAATCAATCAATCAATCAATCAATCAATCAAGAGTGCTTATCTGGGCACTCCATGGCACATCAAATTGACACATAAAATTAACTATCACAACAAATAAATTTATAAAATTTTTAAAAATCTTGATCTGCCATAAGTTAGATGCTTTTTGTTACATGTTTATTAAAATAGAAATCAAAGTCTATAAAATAGAAATAAATATATAAGCAAAAAGAAAGAAGAAAAAGAATGCATTGTTAGTATAGACAACTTTGTATTTCCAATATATTACACATACTAATAACTGAGACTCTTACAAATCTTGCTAACTTAATAGATTTTTATGTTATATATTTTAGGATCATTTTAATTTTCAAGTATCATGTAAAACTGAGTTTTCAGTCATCGGTAGACATATAATACCTGTTGTTTGGAATGGGCCCATGACTGAACTGAAAAAAATGACTGAATGTACAAATAAATGAAATTAAATGCTTTCTGCTCTGGGAAACTTCCAGAAAGACAAGTTCACAAAATGCATTCTGTTTATTACAAGTGTATATTCATCAGCACGTGGTTAAATTCTATTTTACAATATAAAATACCTAGTTACAACCTATACTCACTAGGAAAAGTCTTACCTTCCCCCTTGAAAAGATTATAGTATTTATCAATAGCATTCATATCAAAATTGCAATTTGATTCATTGACTGACAGATAAAATAGATAGACCGAGTAAAGTTCCTTATTCTTGAACATTTCTGAATTTCAGACTTGGAATAGATACAAGACAGAAAGACTAGACTACTTATTAGTATGGGCAGGTTAGCTTTTCAGCTGGGAGAAATGAATCATCCCAGCTATATACATTCACATCAGGTTTGAGAAAAAGTATTATGCCCTTGAAAGGAAGAGGATAAATTGGATATTGCATCTATGTTGAAAACTCAATTATAAAGAATTTACTTTTAAAATTTTGCTAAGATTTTTTAAAGTAATTGATTCAACTTTTCTTCGTTACTTTCATTCTATTTCAGAAATACATCATCCTTTCTTTGGGACTTTTTTTCTGATTCATTGAAAACCAGCATAGTTGGGAAATTGGGTTGTTCCACTGAAGACACTTATCAAACAGACTGTTTCAAATTGCCTTGGCTTGGAGACAGAGATAGTCAGTTTCAGTAAAAGCACTATTTATTTTAAAAGGAAATGTTCTTTTTAAAAATACTAATTAAAATTTATTTCTCAGACTTAGCTTTGTATTAAGGATACATTTTCTATCACCATTATTTTATTTTAATGTTTAAAAACAGTACAAATATATATACATATATACAGTGTATAGAAATATTTGGTCTTACCATTTATCACCAAATAACTTTCAAGTTGAGCAAGGAGCTTTCTTCTGATTATCATAAACAGAAGTTACTGTTTCTTCCAAAGATAAGTCATGTTCAGAAACTTGTATAAATTATATCTCTAAATACATCTCAATGATGCTTCATTTGAAATCAAACAAATAGGTTATATAATTTTCAAATGTTGGAACTGTCTAGTCTTTATGTTTCTAATTTAATTTTATTATTTTCAGAGAACTTGACATATCTTAACAAGAGTTTTTTATGAACCTGTGTTTCATTAAAAACTCTGTTAAGATATGTCAAGCTGAAAATATTTTGAGCTGAAAATACTTTCTAATTTTCTTACCCTATGACTTTTAATAAAAGTAGGTTATATAATTCCAAATACTGGGGAATATTCTAGGTTTTTTATTTTTAATTTAATTCTTTTCAGAGAACTACTCTGCTATATTTATATCATTTGAAATATATTAAGATTTGTGCGATAGCCCAACATATGGTCTATACTGATAAATATTCCATATGCACTTGAAAAGAATACATATTCTATAGTTTTTATATCCAGTGGTATAAAAAATTGAGATTGGTTAACAGTTTTGATCAGATCCTTACTGATTTTTTCATTACTCATTTTATCAAATATTGAGAAGAGTGGCTTAAAATTCTCAACCCTGATAATTAGTCTATTTTTCTCTCATTGGGGAGTTGTCATATGTATTTTCTTTTATGTATATTATTATAGAATTTTTACTTTTACATCTAGGAGTGTTAGGTCTTTTTGATAAATTGTTTCTTTAGCAAGTGAAATATCTTCTGATAGTATTTCTTGTCTTGAAGCCTACCTTGGCTGATATTAATATAGCCATATCTTCTTTCTTATGTTTAGTGTTTGCATGGTATATCATTTTTTCCTCTCACTCTCAACTCTATATGCATATCTCTATTATGTCTTTGATAGTTGGGTTTTGTCTTTGTCTGACAATCTGAGTTAAAATTGGAATGGTTAGTCCATATATATCTAATATAATTATTGGTATAATAGGGTTTATATGTCACTATGGCCCTATTTTGCTTTGATTTGTTTTGTTTTCAATTTTTATTCTACATTCTTCTGATTGAATTAACTGATTAGTTATACAAATCCAGTTATCTTATTGAATACTGCCTTTTGATTTATATTTAACTTTCCAGTTTTTAAAAAAAATCTACTCCCAGCTACTATTAAAACTACTACAAACTTTCCACTGCAGTTCTTGCATCATTTGTTTACTATTCCCATTTTGTTGCATTTTATAATTTCTATTTCTCTACTGAGGTTCTTTATATAGTTACTCATTAAGATCATATTTTTATTTAAGTCTTCAGATGCACTTATAATACTGTTTTAAACTTTGTCTGCTAAATTTAATATCTGAGACATCTTGAGGTATATTTCTATTCTCTGTATATATATATCTTTTTGGCTATGAGTCAAAATTTTATATTTCTTTGGATAAACAGTATTTTTATTATATTTTGGATATTATAATTGATATACAGATTTTGCATTCCGTTATCAGTCTCTGTGTAGTGTTGATTTTTCTTCCCTAGGGAACTATCAGCTGATCTCTTTAAATTTATATGGGCTTAGATTTATGTTGCGTTAGGATGGATTTAGCTCCTCTAACTTGTTAAGTGTTCAAACTCCTAGTTCTTACTATCTCATATATTTTGGCTTGGCTATGTTTTAAGATTTAGAGAAGTCTAAAGTAGGCCTTATTATGTAATGTGGGCTTATTTCAAAGGCGTGATCTTTCTGCCATGTCAATTAAATACCCACATGTTAACAAGGTCCCTCTACTCTGGCTGTGCTGAACTCAAATGTCTGCTATCACATTGACTGACTTCTATTTATTTTGTTTTCCTCTCAACTCAGGAGCAGCTGATAATTTCAAACAATCTTCTCTGGGGAAACCATACTACTACCCACAGCCAAGGCCTAGTAGAAAGCCTCCATACAGACTTCTGCTTCATCCTCTCTCCCTCTATCCTCATTGTTCAGCTACTTTCTAGTGATTGCATATTTCAGCTGCTTTACCTGTCAAGATTCTGATCTCTGCCTTCTCAGCTCACAGCCACCATGCTCTGTTTGAACTTTTTCTTTCTGCACCACAAATAGATGTTTCCCTTGACATATAGCTTGAGTAATTGGAGGGCTTATTCGTAAGTTATCTTCATTCAGAGATTAGAGTTTTGAGTGCCTTCACTCAAAACTTTGCCTATCATCCTGTGCTTAAACATATTTGTCTCACATAAAAAGTTATTAGATAATTAATAGACTGGAGAAGATATGTGTGGTTCTTAGGTTGAACAATATTGGTTATTATGTAGTTTTTAAATGGTCAAATGTCTACATTTCTACGTATTCCATATAAATAAATAATTGACAAATTAATAAACAGAATTTTTGAAGAGTTTCATCAGCTGAAAAGAGATAACACAACAGAAAAAACAGAGAAAAAGTTTATAAAGGGACACTTCACATAAGAGGAAATAATTGGACAATACTAAAAAAACGTAGTTTTTGTTAACAAGGAGAAAAATGCAAATTTTTGAGAACGACCGTACCGGTGGGACAACAGCTTGAGAAGGTAATTTGGTAATATTTAGTCATTTTATAGAGCATGCACTCTACAAGTGAGTACACTAAAGAAAATACTGTTTTCTTTATAAGAAAGTGATGTACAAAGAAACTGTACAAGAAAGTGATCTGTAAAGATATTCACTGTGCCCATTTGAATAAGCAATAAATAAATGGAACAAACTAATTCTTTCTCAGTAGAAGAATGACAAAATGCAGTGGCTTACACATAAAAAGGTTTATCAACACTAAATTAATCAGAATAAAAGTTTTAATATTTCTAAAGTTTTTAAAACAATGTCTATTCTTGGCATTGGCTACTTCAGTTCAGGTTAAAATAAATGAATTACATTTAAATATATTAACAAAGATAAATACTAAAACAATATTCAGTGGAAAATACAGTTGCAAACATGTGCTCAGTATGATTTTATTAATGTAAAATTGAAAACACATAAAGCAATAGATAATGTGTTACAAATACATGAGAGTGATGTACACCAACTTTAAAGGATGTAGGTAAGCTAAGAGAAATGGTAAGTGGTGTTTTGGTACATATATTATGTTGTTTAGTTTTTCTTTTAAAGGAAAATTGTAAAACAAAAAAGAAAATACCAATAAAGCTGCAGACATATACAAATTTTCAACTGTGTTAACAGAGCAGAAAAATTATTTTATACACTATACATCATCATTTTCAGTTCACTTGACCCAAAGAGTCTATTGACAGCAGAAAAAAGTGGCAGGGAAATGAAAAGTTAATTGTCTTTGCTCATGTAACTCTGAGAAAAGGCCACAGTAATCAGCAAACCTTTACTCACCAAGTTTACAAAACAGAAAATCTTAATATATAGGTCTTGGCAAAGATTGTTTTATTATTTTTGGAGTTTGTGGCATTATCCTAACTAAAAATGATATGTACTGTTTCCTGTTTATAATCCAGATAATTTAAATTATTTTATTTTAGAAGTTTGAAAATTGCATGAACATTACATAAACATTTTCCTAAAGAAACAAATGCCACATGTGTTACTCAGACATAATCAAAGATGTTGTTTATATTCACATTGGTGATGTGGTATTAATTGAATACATTTCTGATTAGTCAGCAAAACTTTCTCCTGCCATGATTGAATTGCATTCTTAGGTAGTCTTCAGACTAGGGATCAACAAACTTTTCCCCTAAAGGGCCAGATTTAGGCTTTGAGGGCCAGATGGTCTCTGTTGCAGCTACTCAACTCTTCTGCATTAGTGTGAAAGTAATACATATGTATTAGTAATATATAAAGAAATGGGCATGTCCATGTTCCAATAATATTTTTTAAAAGAAACAGGTGGCAGGTTAGATTTAGTCTGCAAGTCATAGAATGATAACACCTGCTCTAGGCAGTTTTTAATTCTTCTAATATTCTAGCTGATTGTTTAATGATTTTGCCAAGGATTTTATGTATCCTTCTTGGCTATTATTTTTTATGACCCTCTGGTATGCAAAAATTAGATACCCTGAGATCTGCAAAAATAGAACACTGTGAAAATAACAAGATGATTGGCCAGTATTGTGATATAAGTGCTTTTCTCCTTGTTTGAATAGCCTCTTTCTCTTCCTCTATCTGCCTTTAGTTCCTCACTTTTTTTTTCTTTCAGAGACATGATCTCGCTCTGCATCTGCAGCCCAGGCTGCCAGGCTGAAGTTAAATGGCGTGATCATAGCTCACTGCAGCCTTGAATATCTAGGCTTAAGCAATCCTCCCACCTCAGCCTTCCGAGTACCTGGAATCACAGGCCTGCACCATCACACCCAGCTAATTTTGTTTTTAATTGTTTGTAGAAACAAAGTCTCACTATGTTGCCCAGGCTGATGTCAAACTCCTGGCCTCAAGTGATCTTCCCGCCTCATCCTTTCAAAATGCCTATAGGCATCATCCATCATGCCTGGCCTAGTCTTTCACATTCTTTCAAATGTGGGTGACTCCCGTGTTATATTGGTGAGGAGGCTTAGGAGGTTAATAAAAATTTGGAACTTATAAAGTCTTTCTCATAAGACTTTTTCACAGAATCAGGGTTCAATTTCTTTTCTCTCAGTTTCCTATGGCATCCTGAATACTATTCATCAATAAAATCTTATTCAGTTCTGCAAAACAAACAAAGACTGCTAACGTTCTTCCATCTGGATTTATGAAGATTATATTTACAAAGGAAATTAATCCTGGTAAGAATAAACAGCAGAGCTGAGGGCCCAAACTAGCTAGAGAGACCTGATAAGGTCTTTTATGATTTGTTAGTTAGTGGGAAAAACTAGGAAATTAGAAGAATGTAATTCATTACAAGTTGCATCTACTTCTTAAACACAGATGAGCAACAACAATTCCCAGAAAAAAAAATTATGGCTGATTAAAAAATTAAAATGACATAAAATTTATTTTTAGAGTGATTATTTCTGTTATCTGTAGGTTGCCAGAACTTTGCATTTTGCATCCTATAACAAAACAGGTAAAAAAGAGGGTTAAGAGCCACAGAGGGATGGTAATACTCTGCAGGTATGCTTTTTAGTCAGTTTTTAACTAGGCTATGGGTGAGGCACATAAATAGGAAGTGCTGAGGGTGAATATGGTCTTTTTTAAAGAAGAAACAGTGAAAGGGCAGAATTCTGTAATCATGAAGACACACAAGTGGTACTCTGATTTCATATGATGTGGTTTTTGTCATTTTACCACTTAATATTAAGATTAAATGCAAGCTATGCTTCGAAGAAGATCATATTTTTATAAATTTAATTGGAATATTTGCAATTTTTATGACTATCTCTGGGCGAAGACTTAGTGGCAAAGTAAGAAAAAATTAAAAAGACTTGTTTAAAGGCACTTTCTTCTTTGTTATGTATGGCACTTCCCTGTCTTGAAAGAGAATGTTGAAGGAAATAATGTCCCCATGAATCCCTGATGATAATGTGCCCCTGTACTCAGGTCTCACCTGGTGAATAATCTTATACAGTCAAATACACTATTAGAATTCTGATTGAATTAAGTGGCACATAAAGAGTACGCATAAAAGATCATGAAATTCTTGGTGCAAAAGACTTTCTGAATTTATATGGCATGGCAATCAGTGCCTTTAAGAAACAGACATCACCATGGGATCAGAAATCCTCTATAATTATTGAGGGATATGCCCAAAAAAGCTACAGGAGAGAGGAGAGGGAACAGAAAAAAAAAGCAGCCTCCCCACCAAGATGCAGCTCTAAAACCTGTGAAAGGAGAGAGGAAAAAATTAGGTATAAAAGTTCCTGGCTGAAATGCAGGTCTGAGGAAGTCTCAGCCAAGATGAAAGGGAATTCCCAAGCATCCTCTGTCCTTTGGTAGAATGGCTTGGTACTTGTAACTCCATGCTCAGTTATTGGCTTGGAACAACCCACTGAAAGCAAATCATTGGTGAGAATGCTGGAAGATCCAGATGTGCTCCAAATATAGCCTCTTAATCAACTGCGTTCTTCATGACGGGCTATCATGAAGATACCTGAGTAGCACAAATCTATGGCCACCATGAAGAGATGTTCTACATCTTCAAATTGAAACCATATCATGCATAAGAAAATTTGCTATCAAAAATAGCAATTTTTTTTTGTATAGGAAGATTACTCTAGGAAGATTACTATGGGTTGTTGTTTTTTTCTATAAAATGTATTTTAGGCCAGGCAGGGTGGCTCACGCCTCTAATCCCAACACTTTGGGAAGCCAAGGCAGGCAAATCGCTTGAGCTCTAGAGTTCGAGACCAGTGTGCCAACATGGCAAAATGCTGTTTCTACAAAAAATATCAAACTTAGCTGGTATGGTGGTGCATGGCTGTAGTCCCAGTTACTCAGGAGGATGAGCTGGGAGTATAGTTTGAGTCCGGAAGGTGGAGGTGGCAATGAGCTAGATTGTGCCACTGCACTCCATCCTGGGTGATAGAGCTAGGCTTTGTCTAAAAAAATAAATGCATATATGTAATATAATATATAATATATATAAAACTTGGTTATTGCATTTACACAAATTTATCCAATGATAGATATATGATTTCAGTACCAAGGACACTGCTTGAAATCCAATACATGTTCAATATAGGTTGAGAATAAACGCATATAGTTTTTCATGGTTCCTATTTTAGAAAGCCCTTCAATATATCAGTTGTGTTCTTCTTTCTAGCTCAACCCTATTATTTTAATAAACTTTTCTTTATTTAGCCATAATTTGCATCTTAAGCTCTTACTCTTTTCAAATCTCAATAAGCCTATGTTATAACAAATATGCAGTTGTAACAGTGAGTAAGCGCATTGACCCTGAACCTTGCTTCCTGGGGTCAATGCTTGCCTTCGACATTTACTAACTGTGAAAACTTTGGCAAGCCAATTAACCTCTCTCCCCCTGAGTTTCCTAGTAACTTAAATCAAAACTGTAACACTACCTAATTATGGGGTCAATATGAAGTTGAAAACTAATATGTTAAAATATTTAGAGCAGCATCTGGTGTATACAGTAAGCGCTCAGAAATGCAAGCCACTATTACTCATGTTGTTTTTATTAACATGGATCAAAAGCTATACCACATAATTAATAAGGCATTAGGAATATCTCCAGTAGTGAGAAAAGTGACTTGATAAGGGTTTTAAAGCTGGCTCAGCAATTGAGAAAACTTATCACATCAAATAATTTAGTACAAATTACTGGAAACTAGGAGGATCTCAACGTAGAAATGAAGGCAATATACAGAAACATATGATGATGACAAAAATGTAAACATAATGTCTGGCCTAAAGCTCTGTTATGGACACTCACGGACACAAACCTGATGATAATGTGCCTCTGTACCCAAGTCTTGCCTGGCCACTATTAGTCTATTTAGCTTTTCCATAACTCTACTCCTAGATTGGTGACTCCATTAAGACAGACTTCCAAGTTTTGTGATTGGCATTTTCCAAGAGATTTCTTCTTGCCCTATGTACCATAGCTCCATAGCCTAGCTATAAAATGAGATCAATGCTCAACTCCTAAATATTTTGGAAACATTCAATTAACTATGAGGGTTATGCTGGCATGCCTAGCTTAACATCAATACACAAGTCTATCAAAGCAAAAGAGTGAAGAAATAAACTCTTTTTAATTTATTCATGTATTTATGTATGCATGCAACAAATATTTATAAAGTAGATATTATATGCCAGGCACTGGTGTGAAAGAAAATAATGGTGAAAAAATACATTAAGCTTTTCCATTCAGAATTGTGCATGGGAGGGTCAAGCCTCTTTCACAATTTCACAGTCAATCCCTATACTATCAAAACTATCATTCCCTAACCAGTCCTTAATGTTCCTAAGGTTCCTATTTAACTGATAAAAAAGTAGGATATAGATTCTATAGGTGCTACAAAAACTAGAATGAATAGTGAAGAATAAAAAAACTTAAATTGACTGAACAATCAATCACACCAATTATCTAAAGAGTTATCTACTACACTCTAAAATAAAATAAAAATTATTTCTATAGTAACATCTTGGACATGGTAAAATAAAAATGATATATGGAAGTATAATTCTGTATTTCTTATCTACAAAAAATATTTTTTCTTAATTTATTGATTATCTGATGGCACAAAAAACTGATGAAGGAGTTTATAGTATTCTCTGATAGTTGTTTATAATTCTGTGGGGTCACTTGTGATATCCCATTTACCATTTTTTATCGTCTATTTGATTCTTCCCTCTTTTCTTCTTTATTAGTCTAGCATGCAGGCTATCTATTTTATTATTCTTTCAAAAAAAAAAAACCGCTCCTGGATTTGTTGATTTTTTGAAGGGTTGTTCGTGTTTCTGTCTCCTTCAGTTCTGCTCTAATCTCGGTTATTTCTTGTCTTTTGCTAGCTTTGGGATTTGTTTGCTCTTCTTTCTCCAGTTATTTTAGTTGTGATGTTAGTATGTCAATTTGAGATCTTTCTAGCTTTTTGATGTGGGCATTTAGAGCTATAAATTTCCCTCCTGACAGTGCCTTGGCTGTGTTCCAGAGATTGTAATACATTGTCTCTGTTCTCATTTGTTTCAAAGAACTTCTTGATTTCTGCTTTAGTTTCATTATTTACCCAAGTGTCATTCAGGAGCAGGTTGTTCAGTTTCCATGTAGTTATGTGGTTTTGAGTGGGTTTCTTAATTTTGAGTTCTAGTTTGATTGTGCTGTGGTTTGAGAGACTGTTTGTTATGACTTTAGTTATTTTGCATTTGCTGAGGAGTGTTTTCCTTCCAATTCTGTGATCGATTTTAAAGTACCATGTGGCACTGAGAAAAATGTATATTCTGTTGTTTTGGGAGGAAGTTCCGCAGATATATATCAGGTCCACTTGATCCAGAGCTAAGTTCAAGTCCTGAATAACTGTTAATTTTCTGTCTTGATGATCTGTCTAATATTGACAGTGAGGTGTCAAAGTTTCCCACTAATATTGTTTGGGAGTCTCAGTCTCTTCGTAGGTCTCTAATAACTTGTTTTATGAATCTGGGTGCTTCTCTATTGGCTGCATATATATTTAGGATAGTTAGTTCTTCTTGTTGAATTGAATATTTTACCATTAGTAATGCCCTTCTTTGTCTTTTTTTAATCTTTGTTTGTTTAACGTCTGTATTATCAGAAACTAGGATTGCAACTTCTGCTTTTTTCTGCTTTCCATTTGCTTAGTAAATTTTCTTCCACCCCTTTATTTTGAGCCTATGTGTGACCAGGATGAAGTTGAATCCCTGAATAAACCAATAACGAGTTCTGAAATTGAGGCAGTAATAAATAGCCTACCAACCGAAAAAAGCCCAGGACCAGATGGATTTACAGCTGAATTCTACCAGAGGGACAAAGAGGAGCTCATACCATTTCTTCTGAAACTATTCCAAACAATTGAAAAGCAGGGACTCCTTTCAAACTCATTTTATGAGGCCAGCATCATCCTCATATCAAAACCTGGCACAGATTCTACATAAAAGAAAGCTTCAGGCCACTAATTTAGATGAAGATCAATCCTCAATAAAATACTGGCAAATCGAATCCAACAGCACATCTAAAAGCTTTTATCCACCATGATCAAGTCAGCTTCATTCCCAGATGAACGGCTGGTTTAACTTAATGCAAATTAATAAACATAATTCATTACATAAACAGAACTAAAGAAAAAAACCATATGATTATTTCACTAGATGTAGAAAAGGCCTTCAACAAAATTCAACATCTCTTCATGTTAAAAACTCTCAATAAACTAGGTACTGAAGGAACATACCTCAAAAGAATGAGTCATGTATGACAAACCCACAGACAATATCATACTGAATGTACAAAAGCTGGGAGCATTCCCTTTGAAAACAGGCACAAGACAAGGATGCCCCCTCTCACCACTCCTATTCAACATAGTATTGGAAGTTATGGCCAGGGCAATCAGGCAAGATAAAGAAATAAAGGGTACTCAAAGAGGAGGAGATATTTTCTCTATTTTCAAATGACATGATTCTATATCTAGAAAACTCTATCATCTCAGTCTAAAAACTTTTTAAGCTGATAAGCAACTTCAGCAAAGTCTCAGGATACAAAATCAATGTGCAAAAATCATGAGCATTTCTACACACCAACAAAGGACAAGAGGGGTCCAAATCATGAATGAATTCCCGTTCATAATTGCTACAAAGAGAATAAAATACCTAGAAACACAGCTAACGAAGGAAGAGAAGGACCTCTTCAAGGAGAACTACAAACCACTGCTCAAGGAAATTCTAGAGGACACACATAAATGGAAAAACATTCTATGTTCATGGAAAGAAAGAATCAATATCATGAAAATGGCCATACTGCCCAAAGTAATTTATAGATTCAATGTTATTCCCATTTAACTAACATTGACATTCTTCACCGAATTAGAAAAAAAAAATTTAATTCATATGGAACCAAAAAATAGCCCATATATCGAAGACAATCCTAAGCAAAAAGAATAAGCTGGAGGCAACACACTACCCAGCTGCAAACTATCCTACAAGGCTACAGTAACCAAAACTGCATGGTACTGACACAAAAACAGACAAATAGACCAATGGAACAAAACAGAAAACTCAGAAATAACACCACACATTTACAACCAACAGATCTTTGACAATCTGACAAAAACAAGCAATGGAAAAAGGACTTCCTATTTAATAAATGGTGCTGGTATAGCTGGGTAGCCACATGCTGAAACTTGAAACTGGACCCCTTCCTTATGCCTTATACAAACATTTACTCAAGATGGATTAAAGGCTTAAAAGTAAAACCCGAAACTATAAAAGCCCTTGAAGACAATCTAGGTAATAGCATTCAGGACATAGGCATGGGCAAATATTTTATCACAGAAACATCAAAACCAATTGCAACAGAATCAAAAATTGACAAATAGGATCTAATTAAACTAAAGAGCTTCTGCACAGCAACAGAAACTAACACCAGAGCAAACAGACAACCTATAAAATGGGAGAAAATTTTTGCAGTCTATCCATCTGACAAAGAGCTAATATCCAGAATCTACAAGGAACTTAAGCAAATTTGTAAGAAAAAAAAAAAACCATTAAAAAGTGGGCAAAGGACATGAACAGACACTTCTTGAAGGAAGTTATTCACGTGGCCAAAAAACATATGAAAAAAGGCTCAACATCACTGGTTATTAAAGAAATGCAAATCAAAACCACAATAAGATACTATCTCATGCCAGTCAGAGTGGTAATTATTAAAAAGTTAAGATACAACAGATGCTGGTGGAGCTAAAAAGAATTAGAAATGATTTTATACTGTTGGGTGAATGTAAATCAGTTCAACCATTGTGGAAGGTAGTGTGGTGATTCCTCAAAAACCTGTAACTAGAAATACCATTTGACCCAGTAATCCTATTACTGAATATATACCCAAAGGAATATAAATCATTCTATTATAAAGATACATGCATTTATATGTTCATTGCAGCACAATTCTCAATAGCAAAGACATGGAATCAACCTAAATGTTCATCAATGATAGACTGGATAAAGAAAATGTGATACATATATACCATGTAATAGTATGTAGCCATAAAAGGGAATGAGATCATGTTCTTTGCAGGGACATGGATGGTGCTGGAAGCTGTTATCCTCAGCAAACTAACACAGGAACAGAAAACCAAACACTGCATGTTCTCACTTATAAGTGAAAGCTGAACAATGTGAACACATAGACAAAAGGAGAGGAACAACACAGAGTGGGATCTGTGGTAGGGGGAGCTGGGAGGGAGAGTCTCAGGAAATAGTTAATGCATGCTGAGCTAAATACCTAGGTGATGGGTTGATAGGTGCAACAAATCACCATAGCACACATTTACATATGTAACAAACCTGCACATCCTACACATGTACCACGGAACTTAAAATAATGTGAGATATTTCAAAAGTAAAACCAATAGCTCTTGGAGACTAATTTGACATGAGAGACAGAAAGAAAGTATTCACTCATTTAATCCTGTACTCATTCCTCAGATATGTATGAGATCAGAAAATGGTCTGAGGTCTAGAATTAAGAAGCAGAAATGCTATCTTCTACGGAAACATCTCTTAAACAAAGTGTTAAATTTCAGAGTGATCATTGCCAGGGAAGATACAAGTGCAGTGTACAAACTGTGCAGTGTGACCCCACATGCAAATAACCAACACTGTGAGTTTGATCTGAGCAACTGCACAGTTTATGATGCCACTAATAGAGACACAGAATGCAGAAAGGAAGGCCCAGTGTTGCAAGAGATAAGGAGGAGTTTGATTTACACATTTCAACATATCAGCTGACTAACTATGGATGCTTAAGTAGGCCACACAACTGATATTTGTGACTGAGCATATTTCTTCTCAAATCAAACAGGTTTGCCAATTTTTTAATGTAAGCAAACACAGCTGTAACACAACTTCATATGCATCTAAATTCTCCTCATAAATATTATCATTTAAAAAAAATAATGTTGCTCAAGGTGTCTTCTAGTACCAAAAGTGTTTTTAGTATTAAAAGATGAAGGGAGAGAGATCCAAAATGGCCAATTAACAACAGCTCAGGATTGTAGCTCCCAGTGAAAGCGCAGAGAGCGTGTGGACACCGCAATTTCAGATGAATTTCTGTTGCCCACAAACTGGGAACTATCCAACGGAGGAGCCACTCAGGTCGCCAGGGCGATTCTTTTGGCCGGCGCAGCTGTTTTACCGGCGCCACTGATTTGCCGGCACCCCAGCACAGCGCGGTGTTTCTCAGTGTGGAGTATACGCGACTGGGTGCCCTTTGAGTCGGGCTCGGCTGGTCCCATCCCCACAAGAACAGTAATGGGAAGCGCTGAGGACTGAGAGTTTCACAGTAAGCACAGCTGAACCTGGGAAAGTCTAGCTCTGCGGGGAAAGGGCGTCTGCCGAAGGAAAACTAAGAAACAGAAAAAACTTCATCACCAACAAGCCGGACGTCCACTCAGACCCAATCTGAAAGTCAGCAATTACAAAGACGACAGGTGGATAAATCCACAAAAATGGGAAG
>CAUYLG010023491.1:0-105894 GCA_963573385.1 Cacajao melanocephalus | reverse complement strand
CCCTGTGTCCATGTGTTCTCATTTTTCAACACCCACCTATGAGTAAGAACATGTGGTGTTTGGTTTTCTGTTCTTGTATCAGTTTGCTGAGAATGATGGTTTCCAGACTCATCCATGTCCCTGCAAAGGACATGAACTTGTCCTTTTTTATGGCTGCATAGTATTCCATGGTGTATATGTGCCACATTTTCTTTACCTAGTATATCATTGATGGGCATTTGGGTTGGTTCCAGGTCTTTGCTATTGTAAACAGTGCTACAGTGAACATACATATGCATGTGTCTTTATAATAGAACGATTTATAATCCTTTGGGTATACACACAGTAATGGGATTGCTGGGTCAAATGTTATTTCTATTTCTAGATCCTTGAGGAATCCCCACACTGTCTCCCACAATGGTTGAACTAATTTACACTCCCACCAACAGTGTAAAAGCATTCCTGTTTCTCTGCATCCTCCCCAGCATCTGTTGTCTCCTGATTTTTTAATGATTACCATTCTAACTGGCATGACGTGGTATCTCAATGTGGTTTTGATTTGCATTTCTCTAATGACCAGTGATGATGAGCATTTTTTTCATATGTTTCTTGGCTGCATAAATGTCTTCTTTTGAAAAGTGTCTGTTCATATCCTTTGCCCACTTTTGGATGGGTTTCTTTATTTTTTTCTTGTAAATTTGTTTTAGTTCCTTGCAGATTCTGGATATTAGCCCTTTGTCAGATGGGTAGCTTGCAAAAATTTTTGCCCATTCTGTTGGTTGCCGGTTCATTCTAATGCTTGTTTCTTTTGCTGCGCAGAAGCTCTTAAGTTTACTTAGATCCCATTTGTCTGTTTTGGCTTTTGTTGCCACTGCTTTTGGTGTTTTAGTCATGAAGTCCTTGCCTATGCCTATGTCCTGAATGGTATTGCCTAGGTTTTCTTCTGGGGTTTTTATGGTGTTTGGTCTTATGTTTAAATATTTAATCCAGCTGGAGTTAATTTTTATATAAGGTGTAAGGAAGGGGTCCAGTTTCAGCTTTCTGCAGATGGCTAGCCAGTTTTCCCAACACCATTTATTAAACAGGGAATCCTTTCCCCATTGCTTGTTTTTGTCAGGTTTATCAAAGATCAGATGATTGTAGATGTGTGGCATTACTTCCAAGGCCTCTGTTCTGTTCCATGGGTCTATATCTCTGTTTTGGTACCAGTACCATGCTGTTTTGATTACTGTAGCCTTGTAGTATAGTTTGAAGTTAGGTAGCATGATGCCTCCAGCTTTGTTCTTTTTGCTTAGGATTCTCTTGGCTATGTGGGCTCTTTTTTGGTTCCATTTGAAGTTTAAGGTGTTTTTTTTCCAGTTCTGTGAAGAAGGTCATTGGTAGCTTGATGGGGATAGCATTGAATCTATACATTACTTTGGGAAGTATGGCCATTTTCACAATATAGATTCTTGCTAACCATGAGGATGGAATGTTTTTCCATATGTTTGTGTTCTCTCTTATTTCCTAGAGCAGTCGTTTGTAGTTCTCCTTGAAAAGGTCCTTCATATCCATTGTTGGTTGTATTCCTAGGTATTTTATTCTCTTTGTGGCAATTGTGAAAGGGAGTTCACTTATGATTTGGCTCTCTGTTTGTCTGTTATTAGTGTATAGGAATGCTTGCGATTTTTGCACATTGATTTTGTATCCTGAGACTTTGCCAAAGTTGCTTATCGTCTTGAGGAGATTTTGGGCTGAGACGATGGGGTCTTCTAAATATACAATCATGTCGTCTGAAAATAGAGACAGTTTGACTTCTTCTTTTCCTAACTGAATACCCTTTATTTCTTTTTCTTGCCTGAGTCCTCTGGCTAGAACTTCCAACACTATGTTGAATAGGAATGGTGAGAGAGAGCACCCTTGTCTGGTGCCAGTTTTCAAAGGGAACACTTCCAGTTTTTGCCCATTCAGTATGATGTTGGCTGTTGGTTTGTCATAAATAGCTTTTATTATTTTGAGATACGTTCCATCGATACCTAGTTTATTGAGAGTTTTTAGCATAAAGGGCTGTTCAATTTTGTCAAAGGTCTTTTCTGCATCTATTGAGATAATCATGTGGTTTTTGTCTTTGGTTCTGTTTATGTAGTGGATTACGTTTATAGACTTGTTTATGTTGAACCAGCCTTGCATCCCCAGGATATGAAGCCTACTTGATCGTGATGGGTAAGCTTTTTGATGTGCTGTTGCATTCAGTTTGTCAGTATTTTATTGAAGATTTTTGCATTGATGTTCATCATGGATATTGGCCTGAAATTTTCTTTTTCAGTTGTGTCTCTGCCAGTTTTTGGTATCAGGATGATGTTGGTCTCTTAAAATGAGTTAGGGGGGATTCCTTCTTTTTGTATTGGAATAGTTTCAGAAGGATTGGTACCAGCTCCTCTTTGTACGTCTGGTAGCATCCGTCTGGACCTGGAGTTTTTTTGATTGGTAGGCTATTAATTACTGCCTCAACTTCAGACCTTGTGATTAGTCTATTCAGGGATTTGAATTCTTCCTGGTTTAGTCTTGAGAGGCTGTAAGTGTTCAGGAATTTATCCTTTTCTTCCAGATTTACTGGTTTATGTGCATAGAGGTGTTTGTAGTAATCGCTGATGGTAGTTTGTATTTCTGTGGAATCAGTGGTGATATCCCCTTTATCATGTTTTATTACATCTATTCTATTCTCTCTTTTTTATTAGTCTGGCTAGTGGTCTATCTATTTTGTGGATCTTTTCAAAAAACCAGCTCCTGGATTTACTGATTTTTTGAGGAGTTTTTTGTGTGTCTGTCTCCTTCAGTTCTGCTCTGATCTTAGTTTTTTCTTGTCTTTGCTAGCTTTTGAATTTGTTTGATGTTGCTCCTCTAGTTTTTTTTTTAATTTTGACAACAGGGTGTCAATTTTAAATCTTTCTTCCCTTCTTATGTGGGCATTTAGTGGTATAAATTTCCCTCCAGACACTACTTTAAATGTGTCCCAGAGATTCTGGTACATTGTGTCTTCATTCTCATTGGTTTCGAAGAACATCTTTATTTCTGCTTTCATTTCATTACTTATCCACTAGCCATTCAGGAGCAGGTTGTTCATTTTCCAGGTTGTCGTGCGGTTTTGAGTGAATTTCTTAATCCTGAGTTCTAATTTGATTGCACTGTGGTCTGAAACAGCGGTTTTTATGAGTTCTGTTCTTTTGCATTTGCTGTACCTGCTCTAAGTTCTTGTTCCTTCCATCTAATATGGTGACCTGAAATGAGATATTTAACCTCACTCAGCTTTTCCCTCTGTAATATCAGAGATTTAGACTAAGTCAATAGTTTTCAACCTTCGCTACACATTACAACTGCCTGAGAAGGTTAAAAAGCATCAAAAAAACTAATGCACAGGCTGCCCCCCAGACTAATTAAATCAGACCCGCTGGGGTGGGGTCCAGGCTTTATTTACCTTCCAGATTGATTCGAATGGGCCACCAGAGTTAAGACTCACTGGAAGTGTGATGGTTCGAATCTCTTCCAGTTCTTAAAAACTCAAAAGCATAAGTCTTAATTCTAGACCTCATCTTCTCCATTTTGGCCAAAACTACAACTTCTTCAGTGGCTGTGACTAACACATTTCAGATTCCTGCTCACTAGGTTCTTTTCTCTTTCCCTTCAATCCTCTCATATGGAACAAAAAACCAGTACAGTGAGGTCTTGAAATTACAGACTTGTAAAAATTAACAGAAAGTTTGTAAGTTCCCTGAATCCCTTTACCCCTTTTATTGATCAAATAGAGGGAAAGAGGGTATTATGAGGAATTGATTATTATTAGCCACACCAACAAGACAGAGAGTAGTAGCAAAGTGAGGAAGCTATAGAGTCTGATACCCAAGGAAGCTCCCAAATCAACTGCTTGCCAACTTGGATAAGAGTCAGGTTGAGGGCCTTGGCCTAATCTATGAACAAGACTCATTTATTTTTGCATGTGAGCTATAATCACTTGTTGTTGAGCCCTCCAAATCTTGAGCTAGGAGAATTGTTGTTAAGAGCTGAATGGAAAAGAACAGATTACACACAATAAATCCTTGCAGATACAAAACCAACACCAGAAAACCCATGACCATCATGCTTTGTTTTGTTGGGCTATGGACTGTAGGAGTTTACTTGGAAAATGCTTTAATACATATAAATAGCAACAAGGAACTGGCAGATAGAACAGGCTTTATGTATAAGATGAGTGCATATTTTTTTGAAACAGAGGGAGAACCATCTCATTAAGTAGGTTTTTAATGATTCTCTATGGCCAAATTTGTCTCGCTTTAGTTAATGATTTCCTAGACAAGCTTATTTTCTCTGCTGTCTTTCATATTTCCCTGTAAATGCTGCAAGACTGACTCTGGACCTCACCTCTCCAGCAAGGAATTTGAGGAAAGGCTCACTGATATTAAAAAAACAACATAAAAGGGATGGTTTGTACTCTGATTTTGTGAAACCAAATCATTCTGACAGCTGTAGGCATTGTTGTTAAGTAGGCACCCCATCATTGTCAAATTAATCCTGAATCAGTTCCTTCAGCAAGCATGAACAGAGAGAATATAGTAACTACAATCTGAATTAAACAAATCCTGTCTCAGGAACCCTGGTTGTGAGAACTCTTAATAACTGTTTAAACTGAGTGGGATTTTCTCCCACTAATTTCTTAATAAAAATGCCTAAAGATTTGGCATAGCTGAATTGTCACAACAAAAGTAAGGAACAAAACTAAAGGACTCTGGATGGGACAGACAGATCAGCCTGGGTCTTTACGCTCCAGATGTCATGGTCACCAAATGATTGAATAAAATGATTTTTAGGTTCACGCAGTCACTTTTCTGTGGAGCAGAGATGAATACCTCAGAGGCCACGTCCTTCTGACACTCTTAGACAAAAGTTTGACAGGGATAGTAGGGAAATGTGTTTTGAAGAGTTTTGTCCCAAGCAAACATTTTAATTTCAAATGTTTTTGCCATTAAACTTAGATCTTCCACCTCCTGCAACCCGAGAAAGACCACCAGGATGCAAAACAGTATTTGTGGGTGGCCTGCCTGAAAATGGGACAGAGCAAATCATCGTGGAAGTTTTTGAGCAGTGTGGAGAGATCATTGCCATTCGCAAGAGCAAAAAGAACTTCTGCCACATTCGCTTTGCTGAGGAGTACATGGTAGACAAAGCCCTGTATCTGTCTGGTAGGTGTTTAGATGTGGGGATTGTGCCCACCAGGCCAATATAGAGATTGATAGGACTATTTGCCTGCAGCAGCTAAGTTTGGGCTTAGTATTACCTGCTCTTGCCTTCAGAGATGGAAACTGAATGTTCCCATTCTACTTCTTCCTTTAAAGCTTTTCAGTAGCTCCCAATTGTCTATGGCATAACTCCAGACTCCTCACATGTGGCATTTGAATGCCTTGACTGTATGCTCTACCTCTTAGAGTCATCTCCTGATCCTTCCTTCCCTCACACACCGTGTCCCAACGACACTAAGTGAACTCTAATTTCCAGAATGTGCCATGGTGTTTTATCACCTTGCCTGCCATACACGCCCCCTAAAGCTCCAGCTCAAGCACACCCTCCTCTGGAAAGCTGTCTCTGACCTGTCTCCCTACTCTGCCTGGCGCTGCTTTAGGCACTCCTTCCTCCGGGCTTTCACAGCACCTGGTGCTTCCTCCCAACACGACGACACCTACTGTCCCATGCTAGAACTGTCTCTTTCTACATCCGTCTCCCCTACCAGTGTGTGAAATCTTTAAGGGCAGGGACTGTATCTTACTTCACATTGAATCCCCAGCACCTAGCACACACCCTAGCACAAAAGTAGATACTCATAAATAGTTACGGAAGTCGGTTAGTTGTCAAATATTTATTGACTGCTAGGCAGAATGCTAGGTTGCTGGGGATACAGTTAAGGCTGAGGCAGATAGACTTCCGGCCATCAAGGATATTACCTTCTGGAAATGGCAAAATATATGTGAAAACAAATAAATAAGTTACTTTCAGTACTGGTAAGTACTCCTAGGAAGATAAAAAAGGTTAATGTACCCAGAGTTGTTAGGAAAGGAAGTCTTCTCTGACATCTGAACTGAGACTTGGATAATGTGAGGAGAGATTGCCATGTGAACATCCTGGGGAAGAGCATTCCAAAGTAAGGAACAGCAAGCCAAAGGCCCCGAGATGAAAATGGACTTGGTATATTCAAGCAGAGGATAGAAGGTTAGTACGACTGGAGCATAGAAAATGAGAGTTGGGGTGGAGGGAAATGAAGTCTGAAAGGTAGGCAATACCAAATCATGTTGAGTCTTATAAACTATGACAATGAGTTTTATTCTAGAAGCCACTGGAGGATTTTAAGGAATTCAGTGACATGATCTGATTTACATTTTAGAAATGTTACTTCTGAGCAGAAGATGGGCTAATTGGTATGAGCAGAGGTGGTGACTGGGAACTAAGTTAACCAACTGTAATATTAGTCTAACCCAGAAGTGATAGTGGCTTGTATAGTACAGTAGTTAGAGTGGAGATAATAAGAACTATCTCCTGTTTACAGTAAAAATTCTGATCTAGGGTGTGTCTTAGTCCATTTTCTGTTGCTTATAAAAGAATACCTGAAACTGAGCAATTTGTAAAGAAAAGGAATTCATTGTTTACAGTTATGGAGGCTGGAAGTCCAAGGTCTAGGAGGCACATCTGGTGAAGGCCTTCTTGCTAGTGGGGTCTCTCTGCAGAGGGTTAGCTCAGGTCTTTCTTCCTCTTCTTATAAAGCCACAAGTCCTACTCTCCTGAGAACCTGTTAGTTCATTAATGGAGTAATCCATTCATGAGGACAGAGCCCTCATGACCCAATCACCTCTTAAAGGCTCCAGTTCTTAATACTGCCACATTGAACTACTTCCTTGACTAACGGTACTGGTTTGGAAGAATTGAATCTAAGTGCTAGACATTTTATGATGACAGCATCATCATTCATATAACAGGTGCTTATTGAACATCTTATTTGTGTAAACTATTGTGCTAGGTGCTGTGCAGAGTAGAATATGAGTAAAACCTAGTTATTCCCCTTAATGAACTTAGAGTTAGTATGTAGTCATATATTTATTTATTAAAGAAAAATGTATTTAGTGCCAGGCATTACTCAATACACTGATATAATACACACACTGCTATTAAGACATTAAAAGTGACAAGTGCCATAGAGGAGGAAGTGAGGGATAAAGGCAGGAGAGTGAGAATGAGAATATTTCTGACTTCTAATTGGGAGCATCAGGAAAGGTAGCTTTTGGAACAAGTCTTTGACGAAGGGAAAACATTTGCTTGTGGACAATGGGGCATAAAAACAGCATGAGCAAAAGTATCAAAGTGGTAAGCTTTGGCAAACATTCAGGAAACAGTGAGGAGTGGTTTGTTTACTAAGTAGACATGACAGGAGGAGGCAGAACATCAGTTATTAGCACACTCCGAAAGGCTTAACAGTTGGGTCTTTACTCCTCAGGTAGTAGGGAACTGAAGAAATTTTTGAACAAGGAAGATAATTGTTTCTGCAAGATTAATTTGACAGCTCTCTATAAAACTATTAGAGGAGAGATGAAAAAAGAGGAGAGGAGGTCAGTTAGAAGCCTGTTGTAATAGACGAGGAAAAGGTAGCAAAGGTTTGAAAAAGTAGGCTAGTAACATCGGGAAGGAAAGGAGGAGGTAGATGGAGAATACTCTTATTAGAACTGCTAAGTGCTATAGAATCTAAGTACTGAAAATTTGACAGCACTTAACAATGATAACAGAGCATTCCATGAGACTGTTTTAATAAGAACATAAAGGTCTCAAAAAACCCTGCATAGTTGTACTTAAAAGACAATATACTGATCAGGAAGCATTCATCTAAACATCACCAAAATCAGTTCTCTGTTAACAGCCACCTCCTAGAAACGTTCTTAGGGCTGCCAAAAGAAAGAGGATTTCAATCAGTGATACGAAAACAACTAAATTTTTCCCTTTAAATTTGAATCTGTTCCCTGAAAGTGCACAGGTGCTACCAATCTCATGAATGGGGTGGCTGTTATCTCATTTTGTAAAAGAAAGCAATTAAAACAAACAAACAAAAATCTCTTACAAAAGGGGCTAGAAAATGTGGAGATAATCTTTTTTTTTTCTGATGGAATTGGAGCACCTTTGGGCCCTGGCACTGTGCACAGTGCACCCACCCCATAGCATTGTAGTATCTTTAGTGAGGTTTATGTAGAGCTTTCATATCATCCTCTCATTTGATCCTCTCTACAGTTCTGGGAGAGTAGGAAGGTAATCATTAATAGCCCCATTTTTCTGATAGCTCAGATGATCAAATAAGATGAATGGATGTGCAAATGTATTATAAACTGTAAAGAGCCCTAGAAAGTTTTGCTTATGAAATGTATTCATTCTTCCTTTTTCTAAAAGGGATGTATGGCAGTTTTAGCATTATGTGGTAATATTATTCTTTGTAACAGCTTTAATTAGCCATAATAATTTAATTTTAATGAGGTATAATAATTGACATTAAATGACCTTAACATATTTTAAAAATACAATTATATAATATTCTATATATGTATTCAGCTGTGAAACCATCACCAACAATGAAAATAATGAATATGTCTACTATCCCCGAAAGCTTCCTGTACACCCCTTTTGTAACCCTGTCCTTCTACCCCTCCCCACTCCACCTTCAGGCAACAATTTATCTGTTCTCTATCAGATTAGTGTGCATTTTCTAGAACTTTATATAAATGGAATCATACATTATATATGTTCTTCCTTCCTTTCTATAGATTCAGATTTCTACTTGGTATCATTTTCCCTATGCTTGAATTTCCTTTAATATTTTTTGTAGAGCAGATCTGTTCCTGATGAATTCTTTCAACATTTATTTGAAAAAGTATTTCATCTTTCTTTTTGAAAGATGTTTTTCCTCTTTCAGATGTTGTTCCACCATTTTCTTGCTTGCATTGTATCCAACAAGAAATGTGATGCTATCTTTATCTGTGTTTCTCTGTGCATATTGTGTCTTTTGTCCATGGCTGCTTTTAAAATATTTGTATTATTGCTGGTTTTGAGCAATTCAATTATGATATGCTTTGGTGTGATTTTCTTCTTGTTTCTTATTCTTGGGGTTCATTGAACTTTTTGGATCTGTGAGTTTTGATCAAATGTTGAAAATTTTCTCCCCTTATTTCTTTAATTTTTTTCTGTTCTCTCCCCTCCCTTTTGGTGCTCCAGTTAGGCATATATTAGGCCCCTTCAAGTTGTCTCACAGCTCTTCCTTTTTTCTGTGTTTTTTCTTTCTGTATTTTATTACAGATAGTTTTCTTGCTATGTCTTCAAATTCATTCATTTTTTTTCATTATAGATTCAGAGGGTACCTGTGCAAGTTTGTTACATGAAAATATTATGTAATAGTGAGCTTTGGTCTTCTAGTATACCCATTACCCAAATAGTGATTATTGTATCCAATAGTTAATTTTTAACCCTCATCCCCCTCCCACACGCTTCACTTTTGGAGTCCCCAGTGTCTATTATCTATCTTTATGTGTAGCCGTTGTTTAGCTCCCACTTATAAGTGAGAACACATGGTATTTGATTTTCTGTTTCTGAGTTGTTTCACTTAGGATAATGGCCTGCATTTACATTTTAAAGTATTACTAAATTCACACATTCAAAAGCCCAATCTTCATATAATCCAGTGAGACAGGAGAAATAAAAATGCTTCTCTTTTGCTGCTTTCAGAATTTTTTCCTACACTTTGGATAGTCTGATGCCTATATGCCTTGGTGATGTTCTTCTTGCAAAATATCTTTCAGGTGTTCTATAAGCTTCTTGTACCTAGGTGTCTACATCTCTTGCAAGACCAGGGAAATTTTCCTGGATTATTCCCTTAAATATGTTTTTCAAACGTTTTACTTTTTCTTCTTCTCCCTCAGAAATGCCTATTATTTATAGGTGTGGTTGCTTTACAGAATCCCATATTTCTCAAAGGCTTTATTCATTGTTTTAAGTTCCTTTTTTATTATTTTTGCCTGACTGGATTAATTCAAAAGACCGGTGTTCAAGGTCTGAAACTCTTTCTTCTTGATATAGCCTGTTATGAAAGCTTTCAGCTGTATTTTCTAACTCCTTCAGTGAATTTTTAATTCCCAGAAGTTCTGGGGTTTTTAAAAGATATTTATTTCTTCTTTCATATCCTGCATTGTTTTTCTGATTGCTTTGTGTTGGTTTCCAACTTTCTCTTGAATCTTATTGAGCTTCCATACAATCCATATTTTGACTTCTTTATCTGTCATTTTCATTTTGGTTAGGATCCATTGCTAGAGAGCTAGTGTGATCTTTTCAAGGTGTCGCAATACTCTGTTTTTTCATGGTGCCAGAGTTCTTACACTGGTTCCTTCTCACCTGAGGAAGCTGTCACTTCTTATTTTTGAATCTAATTTCATTTGGATGGGACTTTTTCCCCCTTGAAGGTGTAACTGTAGCGTATGCTGGGTAGGGTCCTTTGGTTTTGCTTCTTTAGCCCTGTGCGCTTCTGTTAGGTGTCGTATTGTGCCATGCAGTTCAATATCCTGGCCAGTAGGTGGCGCGTACAGGTAAGCGCCACCTGTGGCAGAAGCAGATTAGCGTGTGCTGTATCTTTTTTACTGTGAGGTACTGTCTGTTCTTTCAGGTGATGGGCTGGTCTGTGAAATTCCGGGTTCCCTGTTCAGTCCAGGGAAAGCAGATATAGGACAAAGCTGGGTGGAGCTGGACCACCCAGCTCACCCACAAATAACCCAATAATGAGCACAGGCAGCAGCCCTGACAGGAGTGGCTAGGGGAACTCTTGATAAAATGTGCCGAGGTCTCTTCAACGGGATGAGGGGGCTGCATCAGCTCCACTTCCTAGACAGGCAGGATCACAACCTTGTGCTGGGGCTCCTGACTTAGTTTACATGCTGTCTATCTATTTTTAGGCTACCATGTAGCTGAGAGGAGTGACTCTGGGGAGGAAGCTCTTCCCTCAGCTCAGCACAACCAGCTTTGTGGCTCACCTGTTCTCTGACACACCTTCATGTAGATAAGGGGTGGGGCTCTGCATTTCAGCGTGTGAGGGTGAGTGGAAGCTCGGGGAGTGCCAGCTGGTTGGGCCCAACCTCAGGCCTCAGGGGAAGTGGTCAGGTGCCAGCAGTGATAGACGGGGCTAAGCAGTCCTCCAATTCCCAGGCCCCTAAGTGGCCCACTGGATGGTGTGTATGGGGCCTGGAGGGACTCCGCTGGGACTGAGCCGGCAGGCTTATTCTCAGGCCCCCAAGGTGCAGGTGGTGGCTGTGATAGGGAGAGTGGGCTGGCCCCCCATCACCAGCAGAACTCTTCGATGGGGTTAGGCAGAAGGCTCAGGTGCTGGGGGCCCCCAGGGTCATTAGTTTTTTTCTTATGCAGCATTGAATTTGCCATCAGTCCTGTCCGGTGATGTTTTTTAACTTAGAAATTGTAGCTTAAGTCTGTCGTTGTTTGTTTGTGGCTCTTTTTATATCTTTTGTGTGTCTCCTTAATATGGTCTGTCTTTTCTCTAGCTTCTTGAGCATGTGAAATCAAATTTTCATCATTGTTTTTATATCCTTACCTACTAATTAAGTTATCTGCATCACTTCTGGGTCTGTTTGGATTGGCAGATTTTTTAAATCTTTATTTTGGGTCATATTTTTCTGCATCTTTGCATACCAGGTAATTTTTTTTATTGACATTTACCTTATTTGGTGACAGATGTTTTTATTTCTATAGTCTTGAGCTTTGTTCTAAATGCAGTTAAGTAACGGGAACATGTTGGTCCTTTTAGGTCTAGCTTCTTAATCTTTGTTCAGCAAGACCAGAGTAGTTTACTCTAGGGCTGATTTTTCTCCACTATGAAGGCAGAACTCTCCTGATCACCCAGTACCAGAAGTGTGAATGTTTCTGCTCTGGCTGGCGGGGAAAGGAGCTATTCTCAATCCTGTGGGGGCTTCAGGGATTGATAGAGAATGCATTAGAGAATGCTCAGGTAGTTTCCCACACACATACACATTAGTACTCAGCTAAATAATAGTGGTGGACCCTCTGTATATCTCTGAAGCTCTTCCTTTCTGGTACTCTGCCTTATGAACTCTATTTCTATGGTCTCCCTACACTCCCAGTTCAGTCTCCTCAACTTGGGAATACTGTCGTGCCCTGCCTGACTTCCTCGCCCTTTGCTGAGACCCAGAAACTCTCCAGGAAATAAGCTGGGGCATTCATAGGAATAACTTCATTTGGTTTTTGTCTCTCAGTGATCCCTGTCTTCATTGTCTATGTACAGTGTCTTTAAAAAGCATTATTTCATATATTTTATCCGCATTTTTAGTTGTTTAAGGTAGGACGGCAAATCTAACCCCCATTACTCTATCTTAGCCAAAAGCAAAAGTCTATGTTGGGTATTATTCTTGAGAGACAGGTTGGAATAGAGGATATCACAGTGTATTTGGAGTCTGACGTCCTAGATTCAAGGGCCAGCTCTACTGTTTGCTAATTGTCTGACCCAGGGCAAGCTATTTAACCTCTCTAACCTCTTTTGATGCTCAGTTTTCTGTTTGGTAAAATGTTTACCCTGCAAGCTTGTGCTGGGAGTGAAATGAGATAAATTCATGTGGAAATATCTAGCTGAGCTCTTGAAACAAAAAGAACTTAATTTTTCTCCACTTTTTATTAAGAGACATGACTTGGGTAAGTATAGCTGGCACAAAAACAGGAGGTAGGGTGTTGAATTCTGGTTTTCTGAATCCCAGTCCTATACTACCTTATCATAATCACACTGCATCTTTTTTTAAGGATCCCAAATTATATGCCACCTGGGTCACATACTACTCCCCATCTTTTTTTTTTTTCAGGAAAAATAACGGTTCAGAGTTGACAAATGCTTCTAGGAAGCAATTTTAGGGATTAAAATACCAAGTTAATGCATTTAAGTTTTACCAAAATCTTTGTGATAGTATAATGGACACTCTTGAATTTATTTAAAGACAAGATCGTTTGAGGCCACCTTTTCCATTCTTCCCAGCCCTTGGTGCCATATAAGGATCATGGTTGATACTATTACCCACACAGCCACCCTCAGCCAGAGGTAAGATATTATGGAGGAATGGAACTCTTAAGAACAAGACTGGCCCAAGCCATAGAATGTGACCTATTATCAGAGATAATCAAAATCTTTTGATGATTTACCTTGCTAAGCATGGAGAGAGAATTTGGAGTTGTGTGGTCACTTGCAACTGTTGCAGTGACATCTGAAACACTGAACTTGGAAAAGTATTTATAGTCGTTCATGCCCTTCTCTCCCTCTCACACACACACACTTTCTATCTTACTCTCTCCTCTCCCTTTTACTCTCCTATGAATTTAGGTTACCGCATTCGCCTGGGCTCTAGTACTGACAAGAAGGACACAGGCAGACTCCACGTTGATTTCGCACAGGCTCGAGATGACCTGTATGAGTGGGAGTGTAAACAGCGTATGCTAGCCAGAGAGGAGCGCCATCGTAGAAGAATGGAAGAAGAAAGATTGCATCCACCATCTCCGCCCCTAGTGGTCCACTATTCAGATCACGAATGCAGCATCGTTGCTGAAAAATTAAAAGGTATCAAAGGCACTCAAACTTCATGATTAAAAGAACTCTTTTCTTTAGAGAAGTGTAATAAATATAATTGCATTGTTGGCAGTTAACTTTGAGTTTCCTGCTAATGGACTCTAAACATTTCTTGTGTTAGAGCCTTGCAGATAGAGAGGTGAACCTCGTAACTCAAGAGCCAGGAAGTTTATCCTTACTACCTGTGTCTCTGCTCCTTCATTGTCCCAAGGGATGGCATTTTTCTCTTCAGACATCAGGTGACTAGGAATAAACAAGTTTCCTTCACTTTTCCACATCAGAGAATTTTAGGCATGATCTATGACTTGCGACCTGTAAGTGCCCTCTTTTGTAGTGGATACAAGTTAGGTTTGAATTCCAAGTCAAATGAGTGAATCAGGATAAGATTTGATGTGATCCTGAAAAACTCTGGTAAAATTCTCTTTTTTTTTTTTTTTTGAGACGGAGTCTTGCTCTGTCACCAGGCTGGAGTGCAGTGGCACAATCTCGGCTCACTGCAACCTCCACCTCCTGGGTTCAAGCAATTCTTCCGCCTCAGCCTCCCGAGTAGCTGTGACCACATGCACGTGCCACCACGCCCGGCTAATTGTTTTTTTTTTTTTTTTTGTATTTTTAGTAGAGACGGGGTTTCACCATGTTGGCCAGGATGGTCTCAATCTTTTGACCTCGTGATCCGCCCGCCTCAGCCTCCCAAAGTGCTGGGATTACAGACGTGAGCCACCGCACCCGGCCAAAATTCTCTTTTTAAAGATGAGAAAATGGAGGCCCAGAAAGTAGTCATGGTGTACGTTCTTCTTAGATTACTCAAAGACTTAGCCACCACCAAGTAAAAAATAAAGACTTTTAAATCACTTTTAAAGGCCAATTTATTTAAAACGGTGACTGTGGAGACTTGCTTAATCAGACTGCTTAATCAAACTACTTTCCCATTAGTTTTCATTCTTGTTCCCCTTGTTTGACTCTCAGCCATTTTGTTAATTTAACATTAATTGCTCTGCCTGGTCTCCTGTCTTAGTAGCTCAAATCCAGTCTTTCTCATTTTCTGAGTATAGATGATTTTATTGAATGAATGCTGGTGTCCCATTGCTCTTACTGATAACACCAATCCAGCTCTAATGGTATGAATTTTCCCTGCTTCTTGTGCTCTCAGGTCAGGAAGATACTGTTAATCCTACTTTCCAAATAGATCTCCTTCGCCAGACATGTTTGTACCACATAGCCTAAGGGATTCACACATGTAAGAAATTGATTTTGACTTTCTTTAAGGGAAAAGCAGAAAACTTAGAGTCCAGAATAGAGGCACAGAAATAATGGTACATTTTGAAAAACTAGAAAGGCTGAAAGAAAGCATTGGCTAAGATGCCAGGTCCAAGACTTGCCTATTCACATAACACCAAACAAAGTAGTTTACATTTTTAAAAAATGAATTTAATGGGTATGTGACCCTCAAGAGAAGCAAAAACTGAGCATCAGCATAAAGTCTATATCTAAGTAATAAAGTGAAAAGCTGCTATAAAGGGGAGGCTGACTGCTTGTTATAAGTCTGCACTGAAAAAAGGGCAAGAGGCAAGAAATTCAAATTGCAATGAAGGAAATTTCCATCTAACATAAGGGTTTCTAGCCACAGAAGGATGTGAAGCCCTTGAATTGGGCTTCAGTAGATATTAATGGACTCTCCCTCTCTGCAGCCTTTAAGAGCAGAATGTATATGTGGCTATCTTGGGGAGCTGAACCAGAAGCTTTGGAAGAGCTTCTCTACTTAACTAATCACAGAATAACTCTTAGGTAGCTGCAGAAATCTACGTGGAGAGTTCCTCAGGCAAGAGAAAAAAGGATGTGGAGAAATATGGAAATAAAAAGAATTGCATCAAAATAGATCGTGACTGGGACTAAGTGGAAGGCCTGGGGCTGTGGATGGAACGCAGGAGTGATATTATAAAAGGTCGAAGTTGTACATGTTTGTATCTAAAGAATGACCCACTTAACTCTTCTCTGAGGCTCCTTCCAATGCTGTAATTGCATGGATCCAAGGTAAAGTTACTGTCAAATTCAAGTTAAACTCAGGATTCAAGTTTGTTTTTCCTCATTAAAACACAGGACTGTAGAATTCTGAAGCTCCCTCACTAATTCATCTTTTCTTCTGTCTCTCTCTTCCCTCTGCCCACTCTCTCTCTCTCTCTCTCACACACACACACACACACACACACACACAATCAGAGAGGGTAAGAAATTTGCAATACATGAAAGCTATATATCAGTACAGAAAACTTTTTTCAAGGAAACATTTCTCTTTCTGAAAATTCGTCATAGACCTCAACCAATCTGACTACATTGAGCCTTCCATTCTTCCTGTTTGTCTGCCTGCCTGCTGCCTGTGTGTGCACCTGTGTGTATGTGTGGCTCCTCATCCTCAGCAATTTATTTAACCACCACTGCCAAAAACCACGATGGCCTCTTTGCCAGCATGTTGGGAAAATAGATCAAAATTTGCTTACCTTTGTTGGCTATAAAAATAATTTTTTTCAGATGATTCCAAATTCTCAGAAGCTGTGCAGACCTTGCTCACCTGGATAGAGCGAGGAGAGGTAAACCGTCGTAGTGCCAACAACTTCTACTCCATGATCCAGTCGGCCAACAGCCACGTCCGCCGCCTGGTGAATGAGAAAGCTGCCCATGAGAAAGATATTGAAGAAGCAAAGGAGAAGTTCAAGCAAGCCCTTTCTGGAATTCTCATTCAATGTGAGTGGAACTTAGAGTTCTGCTGGAATGATGATAAGTCACTTCACTTAGTCACTTGCTCTCTACAGGGGCCCAGGTCTCCAGAGCCATCTTGTGTGAAGGCTCAAGGCTCCCTTTTTCACTGCCTTGTGCTCTCCTTATATTGCCAAATGCCCAAGCTCCAGTTTCACAGGAGACATGTAGGCACCTGCTAGCTTCATCTTCTGTGGTATCTGTACTTCACCTTCTTAGGAACACTGAACTTTAGGCCACATCCTGTACTTTTACAGCCCTGGGCCTCAATAGAGGGCTGCGTATTTTATTGATAAAGTTACGATATAGCATTTTAAATCTGCTTTGCTTCAGATTTATATCATTATCATCATGTAATATGCCTTTTAGAAACCCCATTTCAATGATCAATATAGTTATATTTCCCAAGGTGATTGAATAAAAACCAAATTGGCTACTTCTACAATTTTGATTTCGTTTCCTTTCTTCTACTGCCTTTGCTGGATGTCATAGACAGTGGGAGGAAGTGAGAAGCTACCAACATGGCCATTTTCAAAAAGTTCTGCTCCAGACCTATCTAAGATCTCTGAAATGAGCCAGATCAGATAAATTATCAAGTAATTTTTTGCTTACCACATTATAAAATTATACACTCATATTTTTTAATATATATTTTAGTGCACTTTAGGTTCTGGGGTACATGTGTAGAACATGCAGGATTGTTGCATAGGTACATACATGGCAATGTGGTTTGCTGCCTCCATCCCCATCACCTATATCTGGCATTTCCCCATGTTATCCCTCCCCAACTCCCTACCCCTTACTGTCCCTCCCCTAGTCCCAGCCAATAGACCCCAGTTAGACACGTATTTTTTCAGTAATAAGTGTATTCGCCTTAAGAATAAGAGTACAATTTTATGACTTTGCTTTTAAACAATTATGGTCCACTTTTTCCGAACTTGACTTCCCTGTACTTGACTCATACATAATTGTGATTAAGGGGGAGTTGTTTCATTTGCCACTTGTATTTTGAAAGTATACATGGGCGTAAAATCCAGGAGGCAAAAACACATGTCTTCAGGACTTCAGGATAAAATTTGAAAAAAGAAAGAGCAGCATGCATCATGGGAATATAAATCCTTAAGTCATTAGAAGACAGGGTGCAAACAGGACCGAAAAAAAAAAAACACCACCTCTGGGTTTTCTTAATGTGAACACCCAACCAGATAGGGGCTCTTGTCTTGCTTTTCTTTTCCCCAAAGAGTCATGTCTACACTTCCCCTCTCTTGAACTGGTTGGGATAAAGCCCCAGAATATCTACATACATTTCCCTGTTTGGCATTTTAAGAGACCTTGAAAAATACTCTCTAGAACCACACTTACACCGTATTATTTCCTAAAAGTTATATTTCTCCAGTTAACAGTCTATCTAGGTAGACTTCAAAAAGATTCAGTCCATCTTAGGTTTTGATCTGATGCTTTTGGTTAAACATACCTCAGAACAGTAAAGGCATGAATTCTGTTGAAGCAAGGAATCCAAATTTATATCAGCGGGCTATGAAAGGAGCCAGGGGTAGAAAGTTCCAGTACAGTTTGCCATTTTCTTCCATGCTGTGCAGAGTCACTAGTACACTAAAGACAAGACTAAATTAAAGCGCATTTGCTAGGACTCTTCCTCTCCTGCCTCCATGAATTCACACTGCCTGTATTCAAACTCTAGTCATTATCCCTTACCCTAAACCTCTGGTGTTCCCTTTTGTCTTTCTGTATGTTGATGTCTTTTCCTTTGAGTCCCCTTTAAAATCACAGTACCCTAACACATGTAGTCTTTTCCAAGCACAACCACAGCCTAGTATAGTGTCATAACAAGAAGATACAACAAGCCTGATGCTTCTCTTTTATTTCATTTCTTTTCTCCTCTCTTTTTCCATCCCGGATGATACTCTGGCCTGATCCAACTACTGATTCAATGCTGCAGTTGAGCAGATAGTGGCTGTGTACCATTCCGCCTCCAAGCAGAAGGCATGGGACCACTTCACAAAAGCCCAGCGTAAAAACATCAGCGTGTGGTGCAAACAAGCTGAGGTTGGTAACTTTTTATTCTGGTAGCCCCTCAGGGGGACAGTTTCTTTCTTTAACAAGTTATTGATTTGGAGTTTAGCCAGAATTAAATAGTGCCAAGCTCCCATGGTCACACAAGGCCCTAATGAAACACTAAGACATGTTCTATAGCCTGTCACTGTGTCCAGACCACCTGCTGTCGAAAGGGTAATAAATGTGCATGTGCTGTGGTGAATGCATTCTGCTGGATAGAAACCTGGGTAGTGAAAATGCAGCTGGGATAATTATAAGTTTATTTCTCTAAGCTAGCTAGTCTTGAGTACAACAATAATTACTGACCTGCACTTCTAGTGTTAGTAATATTAGGGCTGCCTTACATTTTTTAGTGTCTTGACTGAAGGACGGAAGATGCCTGGTGTTACACTGGATCATTGAAATTTCTCAGCTGCTTTTATCAAACTCATTTAGTCATCTTTATAGGTGGAAGCTTTAAAGGACCCTGATCTTAGGTTAAGGTTGGCACACACCTCTCTGCTTATACTCAACTAACACTTTTGGCATAACACTAGAATAAATGTGATAAGATTAGTTTGCTATTCTGAATCAAAGATTAAAAATCGAGATGGGATATTTCACTGATCTGCCATTGGAAATCCTGTCACATATGCCTTAAGCCCTCCTATTCCTATGGGCAACTTCCTTACCAAGCCTTAATATTTTCAATTTATATATGCAGCAACTTTTTCAACTACATTTCTGGTCCTCTTTGCCAGCCTGGTAGCAGTCCCATTATATCTATCAATGTAAATTTTCATATTCCTTAACTTTTAGATAGCATTTAAAAGACATTTACATGTATAAAGTGCTTTCACATTGGTTATCTCACCTGTGTGAGCCTCACAATAGACATGGTGGGGTGAATAAAGTATGGAACTCAGAGCCAGACATGAATTCAAATCTCCGCTCTGACGTTAGTGCTGTGTGACTGAGCAGCTTATTCAGCCTTTGTCAGTCTCTATTTCTTTACCTGTAAATTCAAGACAATAAAGAAACCAGTCTTCTAGGATTAGATGAGTTAGAAAATGTGTAAACAGTTTGAAAAATAGTATTACTTCAGTTTTTATTAACAACTTCATGAGAGATAGTGAGTAGGTATAGAATTCATGCTTTACGTGCAGGAAAACTGAAACATAAAAATGTTAAGTGATTTACACAAAATTACAAAACTACCAAATGGACTAGAAATTATTCTTCTCACTGTGAGCCCTGGTGCAAAATGCTTTGTGTTCTTGAGCTAGTCATTTAACCTTTGTGAATCTTTGTTTCTTAACCTATAAAGTAAAGATAATAATTTCTCTCTGTCCTTCACGAGAATATATTAGATTGTTTGTGTGAGAATAATTTGAAAACCATGAAAATCATTTAGGAGAAAATAAGCCGAACCCTGTTTATAAACTGATAGTATCTGATCCATCAGTTCCAGCACAGCAAAGGGATCTGGGAGTCACTAGAGAGAAATCCCTGAAGACATTCATCTAATCGGTAGGTAGAGTCAGAAAAAGCCAATAGCATCTTTACTTGTTTTTTAAAGAATTAGGTAAAAAACGAAGCTATTATCTTACTGTAGCACAAAATGGTTTTAGAATCCTAGGGCTGCCTCATGTTCACCTTCAACAAACAAAATTCAACTTTGTGATTCAAATGTTTACTCATCACTTTCTCTACCTCAAGCACTATGACAGGCAACATAGAATGAAATGATCTTTGCCTTCAGGCAGCCAGAAGGGTAATGAAAGTGATCAAGAGAAGGAGTGGAGTTTCACACACTAAATTTAAAATATCCAGTCTCAGTTAAGAAGAATAAAAGTCAAGAGAAAAATGCTCCATAGGTCTTATGATTGTAGAAAAGCAATATGGCATTAAGTTTCTACCTTCCCTTTGATACACATACACTTCTAAGCCCTCTTTGGATTAAAAGAAGTTGGCTGAATGGCCCCACCCTTTAAGGAAAGCCCTGACAGTACTACGTTGCCTTTTTGCAGGAGGAAAGGAGCCTCTGGTTGGAATCCTGATTTGCCTAGGTCACAACACTTTTGTAAACTATGAGGCCATAAAATATTACCCATCAATATTATATTCCTCAAGGCTCTGTGTAGTTATTAGGCTGGTACAAAAGTAATTGCAGTTTTTGCCATTAATATTTCAAGCCTGATTATCTGGTGGGTATATACTTGAGTTTAATTAGACTCACAGTAGAGATAGCTATACCAGTGAGCTAGAGACTCTTAGGACCTACAGAGAACTGAGATATTTGCACCCTATTACCCAATATTGTAACAGAACTTCCTTGGCAGAGTGGTGATGATAAAGTACATAACCAACATGACTTTCCAGGAGCTACATGTTTCATGATGTGAGTTGTAGACTGTAGAAATCCCCAAAAATTATTCCTGCTTGTCTGACTGAATTAAGTTAAGGTCCACCTTGAATATCTCAAATCTTGTTCAGTACAGCAGCTGAAAGTGGGACATAGCTCATAACCTTCCTCTGGTATTGCATTCCCTAAACCTAAGAGATCTCTTTCACTTTATATTGGTGCCTCTTTAAGTCATAGCTTGTTTTTGTTTTTATGTTCATCCTTGTTTTTTTTTTTTTACCTCTGCGAACTTTTACTTGATAGCAGGCAACTATGAAGACTAAAAGGAGGTATCCTGTGGGAAATAAATAAACCATCCTCTTAAATTGTGGCTGCCTCTTAGCACCCCCTGAAAATCAGAACATCTCAAAAACTTAATCAGCTAGGCTGGCTTATTTTTGACCTAGGCATCCAAGCTACATACAACTCATAAGCCAAGGGTTTCATGAAGGTGAAAGTTTCTGATGTTCAACTTTTTTGCCAGTTATATCTGAGAACAAGTCAACCAATGACATTCTCATGTCACAAAGTACCTGTTGCCTGTCTCATTGACATCCTTCTACCAGCAGCCAACATGGTCTTACTCTGCTGAGAGAAAGGATATAGAGTATGAAGAAAAAGTTTCTACCTTTGGGGAGCTTAGACACTGCCTTTGGTAGTATATGTCAAGCAGACTAGTTTCTAATGAGTCTTTTTCATTGCTTTACTTTCCTGATTTATATGTATATGAGGTCCCTGCTAACACAACTGAAAAGGGTATTAGGAGAAGGCTAAAGTCCCTCCCCTTACTAAAAGTTGGTTTCTACAGTGACCTTACTGGCAGTTCTGTATGTTGTGGGAACTCTTTTTCTACAGAATCACTTAAAACCTATGTGTTTCTCTCTAGCTGGCCTAGATTAGAAGCTAATGCTTTGATAATGTATAAAAACTAGAGCCATAGCAATAAGCCCTAGGAGGTACCCCCTTATATCCTCCCTCAGATGAGGTTTGACACCACTGGGCTAGAGGAAAAGGGACTTGATGATTGCTAGTATTCTTGTAAAATGAAATACTGTGATTGCTAAAATAACTTTCTTTCTAGAATTACAGGCCTACCATTTCAAACTCTGAAGAACTGTTTACAGATAGATATTCAAATAATCCGCATACCCTTGGTTTAGGACCTATCTGCACTAACACCAGTTATTGGCCTTCAGCCATCAAAAAACATCTAACACAATTTGGATCTTCCACTGTGTATCATGCAATAGACATTAATTAAGAACCTGAGTTTGTACTTTGCTTCATTATATTAAATGATATCTCAGACTCAAATTTTTACATAAGTATAGAAGCTATCTCCCTATCCTCTGCTTCTTCCCATTCCCTTGTCTCATCCCTTCTCCACCAATTTTCCTCTTAATGTTGAAAGTCTTAGGCCAGGCACGGTGGCTCATGCCTGTAACCCCAGTACTTTGGAATCCTGATGCAGGCAGATTGCTTGACCTCAGGAGTTTGAGACCAGCTTGGACAACATGGTAAAACCCCATCTCTACAAAAAATCCAAAAAATAGTGGGGTGTGGTGACCCACACCTGTGGTCCCAGCTACTTGGGAGGCTGAGGTAGGAGGATCGCTTGAGCCCAGGAGGTTGAGGCTGTAGTGAGCCATGATCACACCGTTACACTCCAGCCTGGGTGACAGAGCAAGACCCTGTTAAAAAAAAAAAAAGAAAGAAAGAAAGTCTAGGTAAGTAGAATTTTGTTACACATTTAATAAGGAACTTTGATTTTCTCGTAATCATGTTCCTATCATAAAACATGAATAAGATTAATTTAAATCCACATAAATTCCTGTGAAACTATAGTTAGATAATTAATGTGTAATGATTTATGATTTGCTTACTTTATTATAAATGAAAATGTCAGCTGGTACAAAAGTGGTTCTTTTCATGCATTTTCCTGTCTCAGATTTCAGTTTCATTCTATATGAAAGTGCATTTTCCCCCATTATAGTGTGTGAATTTCTAAGCTTCAGAAATAGTTATTGTTACAACAGACGCAAAGTCATTATAATGTGCTTCCAAAAATCACTAACAGTTCACTGTTGAAATGAAAAATATCACAGATCTACTGTGGGCAGGAGAATGGTATAAAAACTTTAGGAGGGCTATCTTACCTTTTTTGATGTAGTCTACCAGTGATGTGAGCCAGTCAATTTCAGGTAGAGATTTACAAATGCAAATTGCTGAAAAATGTTTCTGCATACCATTGCCACTCTTTTGGTTTCAGCACTGGATTCAAAATGCCAGGATGGGAAATGGGGCAAATCTGGGAGACAGCTATTTCCTTTGCTGTCTGCTCTTCAGTGGCTCAGAGCCTACACCTATGTCCAAACTAGGTAGAGTGCCTTCCTCAGGTTCATGTCACCTTTTAGGCCTTCACTCTGAAGGTATTAGTTAGGGTTTCCTTCCCAAGGTAGAACTTTTCTGATCCAACCAGAGAATACAGAAAACAAGTAGCTCAAACATCAAGTGTTTTAAGGGAAAGATTTTCAAAGAATTAAAACCTCACTCTGTATTTTTAGGGGTACTCTCACTTACTAAATGTTCCCAATAAGCTTACTTTACTATAGTACCCCATAATCTCTGTTGTTCTCTTTATCTTTTATCCCGTTTGTGTGATATAGTATTGGGTATTTCTAGAAGAACAATGATATGAGCCTGTGTTTCTTTGTAGCTAGAAAGGATTGTCTAGTGGGGGCTCTGAGCTCTCCCACTTTGCCTGCCTGACTGAACAACTTAGGGAAACATACCCCTTAGTTTTTCTTATCCTTATTTTATTATCAGTTAAAGCAACTGGCAATTCTTATTCCTGAAGTACTTTGAAACATTTAGGTAAAATTTGTTCATAGGTCTGTTATATTTCTAGGGATTTCTGAGGATGTGAAAGACTCTAGATAAACTGTATCACATAGTTTTTGAACTTTTTATATTTCTAAGAAAAGATTATACTTTTTTGCCCAGCTAGAAGCATAAAGATGTTTTGTGGATGCTGAAAAGCTAGAGGACATATCTTAGCTCTCAGATATTCCTGCCCTGGGACATTTCCCTGGAAGGAACATACTTTACTCTTCTGAGAAACACAATAACTTTCTCAGGGTTATGTGACATGTTTGCGAATTGAGAGTTGGTCTCTGCTTATACTTTCTAACAGTCTACATTTTTGTTAGGCAACTAGAAAGCCATGACTTTTCCTGATGCACTAAGTTGTACAATATTCGAATTTGCCAGTGACAAACTTCATTATAATCACCTTTCCCCATAACAGCTCTTTGATGATAACTGAAAATCAGACTCCTGAGATAGAATGAATTATCAGAAATGAGAAATTCCTTTATTGTTCTCTGTCCAATGAGTTTGAATAAGACAAAGCAAATCTCTTGACACGCCCCTTTAAAGTTCATTTTTCTCAAGCAAGTCATTATTTTATTCTATTTTAAATAATGTCCCTGAAGCACATGGGAGACGCTATGTTAGCATCTTCTTTTTCTATTCGTATCAGTCGTGATACGAAATAGCTCACTTTTTTAAAAAGAGTCTTTTATTTATTTTTAGTAAAAACTTAACTTGAGTTAGAAATCATTACCTTTCCTGATAAAAGGAATAAAAAGGAGGATTTTCGTTGGGTTAATGACTAACTATGCCATCAATTATTTAAAAATTCATTTGAAATATATATAATTCCCCTAAATGGAAGCAATTTTCACAGACAACTTCAGATATTTCCTGTGTACAGCGCAGTACAGGCTAATCCAAGCAAGGAATTCTCAGTTCAGTGCTGAGGAGCCTCTGACAGGCATTAATTGGCCTCTAAATGATTGCAAGCTGCTTCAAAATGCAAAGTTATTGTGCTTACCTTTTTAAAGTGACTTTTCTCATGTGATCTTGATCATTTTCAGTGTTCCTCATGCCTTCCTGAAGGTCTGTGTTTATATCTGTTAGCACTTCCCTTCAGCCTGAAGAAATTTCTTCAGCATTTTCTATAGTGCAAGCCTGTTGGTGATGAATTCTTGCATTTAATTTTGTCTGAAAATATACCTCAGCTCTATTCTTGAGAGAATTTGTCTCTGAATATAGAATTCTGAATAAATGGATATTTGTATTTTTTCATGAACTCTAAAGATATTATTTCACTGAGTTCTGGCCTTAAATTATTTCTGAAGGAAGTCAAAGTATTCAAATTGTTGTTCCCCTCTATATAATGTATTGCTTTTCTCTGGCTGCTTTCCAGAGTTTTCTCTTTAGCTTTCTGCTGTTTTAATATGATGTGCTTTTTTCACACATATCCTGCTTGGGGTTCACTGAGCTCTTTGAATATGTAGATTAATGTCTTTCATCAAATTTCAGAAATTGCCAACCCTTTTTTCTTCAAATATTTTTAAATTATTTTTTATCTCCTCTTTTTCTGCAGTTTTATTTACATGTATCTTAGACCTTTGGATGCAATCTCACAAGGTCCCAAGGCTCTGTGTTTTTTTAATGTATATATCTTTCTCTGTGTTCTTCAGATTGGATACATTTGTATTGCTCTCTCTTTAAATTCTCTCATTATTCTGTCATCTATATTCTACTTTTAGGCTTGTCTGGTTATTTTTATTTCAGATATCATTTTCTAGCTGAAGAATTACCCAGATGTGGTAGTTATCAGACAAGGATTACAAAGCAGCTATTATAACTATTCTTAGTGATATAACAGAAATATGCTCATAATGAATGAAAGGATAGGTAATCTCAGCAGAGGAATAGAAATTTTTTTAAAGAATCCTTGATTCTTTTCATTTTCAGACAAAAGAACTCTTGGCTCCTTTTAAAAATTTCTATTCCAGCTGGGCACGGTGGCTCACGCCTGTAATCAATCCCAGCACTTTGGGAGGCTGAGGTGGATGGATCACGAGATAAAGAGATCGATACCATCCTGGCCAACATGGTGAAATCCCATCTCTACTAAAAGTACAAAAAATTAGCCAGGCGTGGTGGTGCGTACCTGTTGTCCCAACTACTCAGGAGGCTGAGGCAGGAGAATTGCTTGAAACCGGAAAATGGAAGTCGCAGTGAGCTGGGATCGCGCCACTGCACTCCAGCCTAGCGACAAAGCGAGACTCTGTCTCAAAAAAAAAAAAAATTTCTATTCCTCTGCTGAGATTTTCTATATTTTTATTCATTATATTTTCTTCATGTCATGAGCATAGTTATAATAGCTGCTTTAATTTCTTGTCTGCTAAATTACCACATCTAGGTTATTTCAGGTTTGGTGTCTGTTAATTGTCCTTCCTTTCAGAAACTGGGCCATCTCTTTCTAGTTTTTATATGTCAAGTAATTTGGGGCTGTATCCTAAATATTATGGCTATTATGTTGTGAAGACTCTGGATTCCGCTATGTTCCTTCAAAGAATGTTGATTTTGTTTTCTTTTGTTTTAATGGTCAATTTACCTGGTTGGATTCAAGATGGGAATTCTATATCTTGGATAGAAGCTTAGTTGTCATTTCAGTTCTTTTAGCCTTAGCTGTGCTGTTTGGAATCTTCCTTGTGCTTTCTTGGCTCAGGTATCATGCAGACATTTGAGCAGATCTTATATACAGAATTTGAAGTTTTTTCCCCCTGTCTCTATTGTCTTCTTTCTGGGATTCCTTTCTTATTTTCCAGTGGCAGTAATTGCCCTGAACTCTCGTTGAGTTCTTTAGGCCATAAAGGCTATGGGTTTTCTATTAGAAATTTAGCCATCTTATGAGGTGCTAAGTCTGGTCTACCCTCAGAATAAATGGCCCTTTAAAAACTAAGAGACTCACCCTATGCTATTCCTTTCTTCTAAGTGTCAGCTTCTTTTCAGAATATGTCTACCTCAGATTAAATGGCCCTTTAAAAACTGAGAGACTCACCTATGCCATTCCTTTCTTCTAAGTGTCAGCTTCTCTTCAGATATGTCTGCTTTTGTTCACTCTCCAATGTCATCAAGTAGTTATGGGTTTTGTTTTGTGTTTTGTCCAAAGATTATAGTTATTATCCATGGGAGGGTTGGTCTGGTAGAATATTACTCTTGAAAGCTCATCTTTGCTGTAATTTCTAAAACTACAAAAACTCAATTAAGAGTAATGTTGAACAAAACTATAAAAGGACAGAGAAGAGAATGGCAAGCAGCAAAATTAAAGGGTCCAACATGGGGAGGTGAAAATGGCAGAACCCTTAAAGGAAAGTCCACAAGTCTATGTAAGAGGTAAAATGTCTTTCATGGCCAAAAGTACTTTCTAATACAAGAAGAATATAAGAATCATAGACACCTAGAGCTCTGGGTCTGGAAAGAAAGCCTAATGCAAGACAGAGTGTAACCAAGTGTGCTTTGTCTGAGACTGTTTTACTTTCAACATGCCTCTTTGCCTTAAGAGTGTTTGGAGAATTTTTTTCCTAATATGTGAGAAAAAATCCTGCTTTATCTTATCCTTAACTCCGTTGATGTCCTCAATATTTTCAAGGCATTCCCACCTAAAAAGCATACCTCTTAACTTTAGGAAATTCGCAACATTCATAATGATGAATTAATGGGAATCAGGCGAGAAGAAGAAATGGAAATGTCTGATGATGAAATAGAAGAAACAACAGAAACAAAAGAAACTGAGGAATCAGGTAAAGATAATTCTATTTTGTTATTTAACAAACACGTACTTGCAGACAAGATATTTTCAAACCTATAATACCTAGTAAGGTATGGGCATCAACCCATCAGTCTGGATACCAGCTAGAAATAGTTGGTGAGGCCATATATGTACACATTCACTGAATATCAGACCTGTGGCTACAGGATTTTCTGTAGTTTTCATTTGCATTGAAGTGCCTAATGAAAAGTGGACTTTCTTTTTCTTTTCTTTTTTTTTTTTAGACAGAGTCTTGCCCCATCACCAGGCTTGAGAGCAGTGGCATGATCTCGGCTCACTGCAACCTCCTCCTCCCAGGTTCAAGCAATTCTCTGCCTCAGCCTCCTGAGTAGCTGGGACCACAGGCGCACACCACCATGCCCAGCTAATTTTTGTATTTTTAGTAGAGACATGGTTTCACCATATTGGCCCAGCTGGTCTTGAACTCCTGACCTTGTAATCCACCTGCCTCAGCCTTCCAAAGTACTGGGATTTACAGGCGTGAGCCACCGCACCCAGCCAAAAGTGGAATTTATTTTCCAAAAAGCACTGGGCATTTATGCAGCTCTAACCTAGTATAGTCAGAACCTCACTGTGAGACAGAGGTTATGTTATAGGTCCTTAGTGGGACCCATAGGGCAAACTTTTTGAACAATAGGACAATACCCTCTCTTCAATTTCATAATAAACTATTTTGGATGGGAGAATTACCACTGCAGATAATAAAATAGCCAGAAGACTACTCTTTTCAGGCAAACCATTTCAGACAATCTTAGAAGTTGGATTATAGGAAGATACAGTGGAAAAGGCACTGGACCTAAAGTTGAAACACCTGAGTTCTAGTTCCAACTCTGTCCTTCTTGACTTAGGAGGGACTTCTTCCCCACTGAGCCTCAGCTTCCACACTTGTAAGAAGTACATTATAAAAACCATCTAACAGCCAGGCGTGGTGGCTCATGCCTGTAATCTCAGCACTTTGGGAGGCAGAGGTGGGTGGATCACCTGAGGTCAGGAGTTTGAGACTAGCCTGACCATAATGGTGAAACCCCATCTCTACTAAAAATACAAAAAATTAGCCAGGCATAATGGCAGGCGCCTGTAATCCCAGCTACTTGGGAGGCTGAGGCAGGAGAATCCCTTGAACCCGGGAGGCAGACATTGCAGTGAGCCGAGATCACACTGTTGCACTCCAGCCTGGGCAAGAAGAGGGAAACTCCATCTCAAAAAAACAAAAAAATCCAACAGAGATTTAGTGATGGATAAATTAGTTTATTCATTTATTTAATAACTATTACAAACTAAGCACTATAGTGGAGATTGGAGATATAGTTGTATACCGTTCCTGCTGTGTGTGTGTGTGTGTGTGTGTGTGTAAAAGAAAGAGATAAATTATAATTCAAATCTGAATTTCCTGGTTCCAGTACTTGTATAGTGAGTCAGCAGCTCTGTAGCCCCTTGAGTGGTCTTAGAATTTTCACTCCATAAACAGAAACTCTGAAGGAAAGAAAAACACCAAGTCAGACTTTTAAAAAGATATTAATTAGCTGTTACACTTGAATTTTTTCTATTTTTTCCATATGTTTGAACCCTAAACATACAAACTGCTATCTATATTGAATACACCATTTGTAATCAGTGGTTAGCTAGCATTTTCAGTATAGTCAACTAATTACTGCAAATAAATACTATAAGCTTATAGCCAAAATAAAGAGTAGAATAAGAATTGAACTATTCAAATTATTTAAGTGCTTATATAGGATGTTTTGTAGCTGATTAATCTTTCACTTGTATGGTTGTTTACACCTCAGTATCTACAGTATTGTACACAGTGTTTATCCAGTGTTACCATGAAACAAATGCCACCATAAGTTTGAGCATCCACTTGATAAATTGCTGAGTTTGTGGAGTTATTAGGGGAGGAGAGGGGTATATGGGAGATTCAGACTGAACGCGCTTACTAGGGTTATATAATTGCATTTTGCTTCTGTATCTCTTTTGAGTTAAAAGCTGTATTGGCTACTGCACAGAGTCTTATTCATTTAGAGACTGGAAACTCCCTGACAGATCATCTTATAGCTATTTTCTTTCCTGTTCCACATGCCAGGATGCTGCTTTGTCAAATAAAGCTATCTACAATAGACTTAATGGAGCTTACCAAATAGCTTTTCTCCCAGAAGGTTTCAATTCATTTTAATTCAAGGACTTTTGTGCATTTCTCTTCTCCTGGATTGTATCTAATTCTGCTATCTCGCTTCTGTAGTACTCAACTGCAGAAATCCTGCTCAATGTGAGTCAGTGAATAGGTCCTCAGTTTTTATCTAAAGCGGCTACATGTTTTAGCTATCACTTGGTTCCAATTAAAAGCTTAAGCAACTAGATCTCAGAGTTGTTGTTTTTTTCCCCTCTGTCCATGCTATCAAACTTGAATTATAGGAAACTATGGCATGTTTCTGGTTAGATTTTACTTCCCAAAGAAAGTAAAACCAGCCTAGAAGTCTCAGTTACCTTTCCTTGGACTGCCACAAAATTTCTATTCTTTGAGAGATTCTGTATTAGTCAGCCCATATTTGTGATACAGTACTTTAAATACTCTTGCCATGGAATAAAGGACTGATGTACACAATCTGTTGAAGAGGGAGAATTACATCAAAGCAAATCATAGTACTGTAAAATTATCTCATTATCTTGTTACCCACGATGGAAAGTACTGTACTCAGTAAACATAAGAAAAGCTGTTCCCTTTCAGCACCCATCTTCTGCTCTCTTTACTTAGATTAGTGGTTCTCAGACTCGGTATACTGAAGAATCATTTGGATTACCTTTTAAAATTCAGATGTCGAAGCTGCAGAATCTGATCCAATATGTCTGTAATGGGGTTGAGGAATCTGCACTTTTCGGCCATCCTAAATGATTTCGATGCTGGTGGTCCAGGAAGCACATTTGGAAAACATTGACTTAGACTAATTCTCCTTCATTGTTCAGGCCAAAGTTTTTTGTTCCCTTGATATTAATCTAATCTCCTTCTTCCTCCCTGACCTTTAATTTTCCATTATTTCCACTTTAAGAGTTTGGCCAATTAATTAACAAGCACTACGTCCTATAAGCTGATGGATATAGAGATATAAATATGTGTAAATCCACAGAAAATTTTAGAAATACCACTTGCTGCTAACATGGAAGGTACTGATTAGAATGCAGCAAGGCAAGAAATATCAGGTGTGGGCCAGAGTTGTCACAGTAAGTGAAAAATTGATCAGGTCCTTGAAAGATGAACAGGTTTAGATGTTAGGAAGGAAGGTAAGAAAGCAACTTGATGATGGTGGGAAGAAAGGAGGGAGTAAAAGGATTGGGGGGGCTTACAGAGGAAAATAAGCATGATGTTTATAGGGGGATAAAAGACTGAGTAGAGTAGATGGGTCCAAATTATGGAGGGCCATGAATGCCAACCTTAGACTTCGCATAGTAAGCAATATGCCACTATAAGCACATCTTGACCATGGCGCTAATATGATGAAAGCAACATGAATTATACATTTTAAGAGATAATCTTGAATTAAGAGAATCTAACCAGAGACTTTTACAGAAGTGAGAGGTAAAATGATGAAGGGTAGGACCAGAGTGAAGGCAAGAGGAACTGAGACAAAACATGGTAGAAGAAAAGGAGGCAATGGATTGAATGAGATTAAATATGCTAGGAGTCATTTTCGAGGAATATACCTAAGTCTTGAGTGCCAAATGGATATAGATGATGAAGAAAAGGAAAGAGCCAAAAATGAGTCTGTGTTTTCTAGTCTCAGAGATTGGAGGCCTGTTGGTTGTATTGGTTCACTAGAGATTTCATATCAAAGTACCGCAAAGTGGGCAACTTAACTGACAAAAATGTATTGTCTCACAGTTCTGGAAGTTAGAATTCTGAGATCAAGATATCATTAGGGTTAGTTCCCTGTGAGGGGGAATCTGTTCCATTCTTGTCTCCTACTTTCTGGTCATTTTCCAGCAATCTTGGGTGTTCTTTGTCTGGTAGATGCATCATCCCAATCTCTGCCTTCACATAGTATTCTCCCTGTGTGCATGCCTATTCCTATGTCCAAATTTCCTCCATCAATGAGGATACCAATTATATCAAGTTAGGACCCACCATAATGACCTTATTGTAACTTGACTACCTCTGTAAAAAACCTGTTTCCATATAAGCCAGATTCCGAGAGCTTCAACTTTTGAAAGGACACAATTCAAACTGTAACAGTAGAACTGACAGAAATGGACTGATGGATGGGACTGATTTGCAGAATATGATGAGATGAACTGCAGATAGTAGGTTATTGAGAAATGGGCAAAAGGGATTTGTATTCAAATTACAGTTGAACAAACTAGAAGGAATAGTAGATGGTAGTGTAGAGGTGTTGGCGGAAGCCCTGAGAATGTTATTAAATAAGTATGAAAAACAAGTGAAAGAACAGCAAAATGTTGAATACAGAATTTGGGGGCCCCACCACGGTAAGGGAGAAGGAAAGAGGAGTTTGCAGAGGAGTTAGAAAAGAAGCAGTTCTGAGAGGCTGGAAGAAAACTAGAAAAGAATTGGGTTGTGGAAACCAAGAAAAGCTATTATAGAAGTAAGTAGTCATTGACATTAATCGGTGTTACAAAGAAAATAGGAATTCAGAGAACAGTGCTGGTCAAGAGCTATTTTAGTAGAGTGATAGAGGTAGGGGCCAGATTATATGACATCAATAAAAGAAAGTAAACAAAGACCATAGGTCAAGAAGTTGGGTACTAAGCAAAATGAAATAATGGATATTATAAATGGCAACTAGAATCGATAAAGTTAAGGGTTTTTTGTTTTGTTCAATAAAAAGGAAGGCGGCAATGGAGAGTATGAGATTGAAGATACTAGAAAATAAAAGAGTACTTGTGGAATCTTTGAAAAGAGGAAGGGAAGGAATTCATATTCAAATAGAGTTTGCTTTAGAGAGAAGAGAGCCCTCTTTCTCTGAGACAAGAGAGGGGATGCTGAAAGTGTATAGGTAGCCCAGGCTTCTTCATACACTAAGAGATAATTTATTCATCACAAAAATGATTTGGAAATGAGACCATGTGGAGACAGGAACAGATTTGGAATAAATGCTATGGGCAGTATGGAAGTAAGGAATCAGTGAGAGGTGACAGACCCATCAGCAAGGGCCAACATGAGTGTGTATTGATCTAGCTGCCTAGCTCTGCAACTTCCTATAAGAGTTCTCTGTGGCCCAGGATAAGAGAGAGTTGAGTCAAGTGACTGTGAGTTGGGGATTAGCATGGTAAGCCTGGCCAGAGGTTTTCAGGAAGCTGAAGCTATAGAAGGCACTGAGGGGTTTGCAGTGAGATCTATCTAGCCAGAAAATAGTTAATAAACTTCCTTAGTGAAGTTGGCCACTCCGTGAGATTAAAAATCCCAGCAAGGAAGGAGAGCAGTCTCGGGGTGATGAGGGGCAGTGAGAAAACTGGCAGATGAGGATTCGGTTTGGGATGGGAATTTAGAGATCTAACAGGGGTAACAATGATCTTCCAGGTGCATCCATGCTGGCAGAAGCCTGATTGGAATGGAGACAATAACCTGTAGAGGCGAGGAAAAGCAAGGCATTGTGAGGTCAGGGAACCCACTTGAGACTTTTTGCCTGAACTGACCTGCAACCACCCCAATATGTCTTATTCATATCATCTCCTGCTCTTTCTTCCCACTCTGTTCTTTTCAGCTTTTTCCCTTTGTGAATCACTGTAGCTCAAACTTTCTTATGAGTCTTGAGAGGAATGTCACTCATTCTTCCTTCTATAATTTTGTAACATTTTTAGCATCTCCTGTAATGAAGCTTTAAAAGGGTGGCTGACTCCCTGAATTTACTTCCACTGTTTTTTTTCTTGTTTTCTTTGTACTGAGACTTAGGCACTAATTTTTTAATGGCACAAAATCATGTTTGATCTTTTGTTGTACAGAAACATGTCTGGGATTTTGCTGTTAGTGGCTCCTCTAAAAAGAGGAGTTCACAGCTGCCTTGGTACTTTCATATTGCCATGATGAACTGGCAGCCTTCAGATCTGCAGAACAATCGTCATAAAGAGAAATATTTTCCCCACATAGGAAATAGTCAAAAAGGAGAAGCCAAGAACTAATGATGGCAGGATATGAATACGTTCACTGTACTATATGCTCTTTAGTATCAGGACTTATGGATTCACCTACTCAAACATATTATTAAAAGGTAATATTGAACTTTTCAATGTTCTGGCAATGTACAAAGAACTTCAACTTCAGAAATGGGCCCAATTAATATTAAGTCTGTGAAAGGAAAGACTTGGTGTCCTCATTAAAATGACAAAAACCCTCATTTCAGAGAGTGGGAAATATATTTTGTAGGTAAGGTCCCTTCAGTAGCATTACAGGTGATCACATTTTCTTTTGCTTGGCGACAGGTCCAAACTGAGATTATTATCTGCTCCCACGTGGCTGCAGGTGTCCATCACTGCTCATCAGCCTGCCCTTTCCCCCAGGACAAAAACAGTCTCTCCTCCTCATTTTCTCAGAGGGAAAATATTTTTACATTTAAACTGGAGAATACCCCTCTAATCATTCTCCTAGATCTTTGCCCTTTTCTCTTCCATGTATCTCCATGTGACATGTAGAACATGAGCATAATTACTGGCCCGCAGTACAAGAAGAAACAAAGGAGGAAAATGAAATATCACTATTTTGTATTGAGCCATGTGGACTGCCAGAGGACAAACATGCACACCAAAGCAGAAATAAATAATTGTCAATCTGTAGGAGTCACTCGATTTACAGAGTAACCTGTGTACTATTCAGCCAAACTCCCCCTCAAGATACTGTCCTTGGTATTGACCCTGCAAGCAAACCAAATATTTCTTCCTCTTTGGCAGATAGTTAATATGCCTTTTTCCGGAGAGTTTTGTATATAAAATTCATCTTCACTCATAGTATCTTCTTTAGATGTTGTTTGTTGTTGTTGGTGCTTGTCTCATGAAAACTATCCCAGCCACTAGAAGAGATGGCAAGGAGAGATATTATTTGGAGTGTCTGGAATCCAAAAGACACAAAATCTGCATGGTAACAACAAAAATTAAAATAAATAATAAAACCAATCATAAAATGAATATGTCATGCCAAAGATCTTTTGTAAGTTTTTAAAACCAAAGTGCAAGGTTTAGAACTGTTGTATAAAGATCATTGCATGGCCATCCACAGAAAACAAATGTGGATGCTAAGAACATCTCAACACTAGCAGAAGATATTTCTAACCAGAACCCTTCCTATTACATTGCCACTTTCTGCTTTTGATAGACAGTATGACTATAGCAGCCTACATCAGTACATAATAGTTTTAGGGAAACCCTCATGTTCAAGGAATTGAATTAAACCCAGCGCCTCTCTAAAGGCAGCTTCCTTTTAGGAGTACAGAATGTTTCATGCTAATATGGGGTTTTTTCTATGTATTTGTCTTAGTCCATTTTATGTTGCTATAAAGGAATACCTAAGACTGGGTAATTTATAAAGAAAAAAGGTTTATTTGGCTGACAATTCCGAAGGCTGGAAAATTCAAGATTGAGTATTTGCATCTGATAAGAGCCTCAGGCTGCTTCCACTCATGGCAGAAGGTGAAGGGGAGCAAGTATAGGCAGAGATCACATGGTGAAAGAGGAAGCAAGAGGAGAGGGGATGTGTCAGGCTCTTTTATACAACTAATAGAGTGAGAATGCACCCCCGCCCCACCAGGGAGGGCATTAATCTATTCATGAGGGATCCATTCTTATGACCCAAACACCTCCCACTAAGCCCAACACCACCATATTAGAGATCAAATTTCAATATGAGTTTTGCTGAAGACAAATAAATCATAACCAAACCATAGCAATATTTCATATTTGTAATGCACAAGTTTTTTTCCATTCATTATGTAGAAGATGAATCTTCTCCTTGAAATTCCTTTAGATAAACACTTCTTTGACCATTTATAGCTAATAATTTTAATGGTTTAATTTCTATTACTTTTCTTTTACTTTCTTCTACCCAAAGCTCTTCCTATAGGTAATTAAGAAAATTAATATTTTTGTCAAATTGCCTTTTAACTTTCCTATACGTTTAACATACAGATTGTAATTTTGATCCTTTTTTTATTTTTATTTTTTCATATCAGAGTTTGATTTAGTCCTGCTGCAAAAACACAGAATCTGAAAAATTTGATGCAAATGGAATAGATTTCTTGGGATCTAATATTTTAAAAATTGCCTGACAGCTTACCCTCTAAAAAAACGTATTTAAGGGAGGCAAATTATTTTGGGAGATAAGTATAAGAGGTAGTAATAGGAAGTTAAGGAAAATTACCACTACATATTGCTGAAATGTATTGGAAGGCAAATATGGCCCAAAGAAAAAGCTCCACTGGGAAAAAAAAAAAAAAAAAAAAAAAAAAAAAACCTTGAATGATGACAAAAAAAAAAAAACCCAGCGCCCCGGGAAAAAATTTGAACCAAAAAAAAATAAAAAAGACCTTGCTCAATCCTGAGGTTAGTAAAGGAATATAGGAGAGTTGTGTGTTAATGTGACTCCTGAAATCAAAGAGCAGTGCTATTCAGTGGGCATGATATCTCGATCTTAGGATCAAATATTGTAGACCTTGGGCCAGAGAATCTGTGTCACAGTAGAAAAATGGGGAATGCTTTATGCATGTGGATTCAGGGCACGCCAACCTACACGTACAGCATTCTCTAAGCCGTAATGACCATTCTCTTCCGACACTCAGGGCAGGAGTAAGACTGTTCTCTTGCAGTGCTCTGACAAGTTGGGTTTCTCCTTCTTCTTTGCAAATCATAGGGGAACTAAACATTTATACCTTTTACACCCCCAAAGCTGAAAGCAATAAAGAATTAACACATACAGCAAGCTTCTAGGTGCATCTCTGTTTAGGAATTGCCTCAACATTGGGTTTCTATTGACAGAACAGAGGAGGTTGCCTCTGACCTTCCTGAGGCTCCCACTGTACCCTGGCTGAGCAGCCCACAGTTAAATTTAAGTGGCAAAAGAAATGAGAACAAATTCCTCCAAGACGATAAGGTAGATTTCTACTAAAACAGTGCTCTCCATAGGGCATATGACCACATTCAACCACCACTAGAAAAGAACCTGAGGGCAGGCACACAGTGCCTACTGCTAGAAATCTTGCAATTAGATTAGAATGGAAGAGTGTCTGAGTTTTTAGATAATTTTAGACATCAGGATATTGCTAACAGGTTATGTTCGGGGCTATGCTTGATACTGTCGAAATACAAACAAAAATAACTGCCTAGAGAGAACATCGACATTCTAAAAGACAAAACATTTTATCTGGGTGAAGGGATGACTTAACTCCTGAAACTGGAGAACACAGAACAACAAAAATAATTTCCTTGAACATATTTAACTAGAAGGGTAAGGCATTTTCCTACATAAAACATTATAATTTTCCCACTACTCCAAAGGAATCCAGTAAATAATTTTTTACAGTGAAAAGGCCTGGATCAAACCTAGACGTGACACCAGCCCCCGATGAACACAAGTCACAGGTCCCTGTTTAGGTCTCAGGGTTCAGTCGTCCAAGAATGCCAGCACTGCCATGAGCCCGGCCTGTGGTTTCATCTTTCCCAAATGAGACCAGCTGGAGGGTCCAAGCTGCTTTACAGAAGGGTTCCATCTGGTAAGCCCAGGTGGTGAGCGAAGCCAAAGATGACAACACAAGAGGTGGTCAAAGCCAAGGTCTCTTAGTGCTGCCTTTGTCTTCTTCCCACGGCCTGGCCTGAGTGCTGAAGCTGGGCCTCAGGAGGCCAGTTCGTCAGTGAGGCTTCCTTACCCAGGCTGGAACAAGTCCACTGCACCCCTCATGCAGGGAAGAGCTCAGGCAGGCTTTCTTCATAGCAGTACTTTGCTATGGGGTCCCAGTAGGTGTTCTCATGCTGCACGCTCTGGGATGAGGTCCTGCATTTGGCCAGGCACAATTCCAAGTGATCTTCGACTGCCATGAAGAGGTTCTGGAATGCCACAGCTGCCCAGTTGAGGAAGTACTCCAGAAGTTGCTTGCTGGGCTGCAGGCAGCAGGAGACACAGTACTCAGCAGCCGCTGGACCAGCAGCCATCGCAGCAGTACTGCTTTGTGCTAGGAACGCTGACGTTACAGCAGCCATTCACAAACGTAGTGGAGCCCATCCGTGAGGAGGTAGGGCTGAAAGCAACTTCCCTTGAATGGAGTTGCGACGCTGATTGCTCAGACGACTGCTGTTGCCCAAGTTAAACTGCACTTTCCACGGGATGGGCTGATCATGGTCTTGAACCTGCAGGGGATTCCTATCTCTCACTGCCCTCTCCTCTTACTTGGAGGTGCTGCTGAGGAAGTAGACAAGCAACAGCCCAAAAATCAGGGCGAGAACCCACCTCTTCCGCAGCAGCCGGCGCCACATCGTGGCCGCCAGGTTCACCATCCCAGCGCGAACGTGGGGCGCGGCGGCAGGGCACAGAAGGCGGCAGGCCCCGCTCTTATGCGCCCTGCAGCCCCATCCCTGCAGGCGGGCACGGGCCCCAAGGTCCGCGGCCCAGTCTGCTTTGATCCATTTTTAAATGTCTCTTTTTCTGGCTTTTGTGTTCTGTTAGTAATCAAAAAAGTTATCAACTACAAATGTTTCCATTAATTTGGCATGTAAACAATAGAAACTAGTGGAATCGTTTTTTTTTTTTAAGATGGAGTCTCACTCTGTCACCCAGGCTGGAGTGCAATAGCACGATCTCAGCTCACTGCAACCTCTGCCTCCTAGGTTCAAGCAATTCTCCTGCCTCAGCCTCCTGAGTAGGTGTGATTACAGGCGCATGCCACCACACGTGGCTAATTTTTGTATTTTTCATACAGATGGGGTTTCACTATGTTGGCCAGGCTGGTCTCGAACTCCTGACCTCGTGATCTGCCCGCCTCGGCCTCCCAAAGTGCTGAGATTACAGGTGTGAACCCGGCCCGGCCGAAACTAGTGGAATCATTTTTTTAAACCATAGTCATATGCCTGAAACTTGACTTTCTAAATTGTATTTTCTGGGCTACATTGAAACTAGTGTTGTTGACCTCTTTAATACCTATGGAAAACCTACCATAATTATTTGGTTCTCATTAAAAATAAGGTTGAGCAGACAGCTCTAAATAAAAGCCTTGCCTTTTACCTAATTTATGTCCTACCCTTACATATTTTTTTTGTTTTCCACTTCATTCTACCTTTCATTCTAAAGGTACTCAATGAATGTTTGTTGAGTGAATGAAAATCTTCTGATTAAATATTTTGAAATACACTTTATAATTTTTGAACTTGAAAAATGTGCCCTAAACCATAAATAATTACATATAAACTAAGTTTCCTTCATTTTTAAAATTAATAAGCTTTCTTTTTTAGAGCAGTTTACGTTCACAGCAAAATTGAATGGAAAGGTTTTTGAACGGAAAGTGGAGAGTTTCCATATAATATCTGTCCCTATAGAAGCACAGTATCCTCCACTATCAACATCCTCCACCAAAATGGTACATTTTTGTTACAATTGATTACACTTTGTTACAATTGATAAACCTACACTAATATATCATTACCTAAAGTTTATAGTTTACATTAGGATTCTTTCTTGGTCTTGTATAGTCTTTGCGTTTTGACAAATTTAAAATGGTATGTATCCACCATTGTAGTATCATACAGAATAGTTTCACTGCCCTAAAATCCTCTGTGCTCCACCTTTTCATCCCTTCCTCCTCACTAATCACTGACAATGACTAATCTTTTTACTGTCTCCAGTAAAAAGTTTCATCTTTTCCAGAATATTATATAGTTGTGATCCTATAGTATGTGCCTTTTCAGATTGGCTTTTTTCACTTAGTAATATGCATTTAATTTCCTTCACATCTTTTAATGGCTTGATGGCTCATTTCTTTTTAGCACTGAATAATATTCCATTGTCTGGATGTACAGCAGTTTATTTATCCATTCGCTTACTGAAGGACATCTTGATTGCGTCCAACTTTTAGCAATTATGAATAAAGCTGCTGTAAACCTTCATGTTCAGATTTTTGTGTGGACACAAGTTTTTACTTCATTTGGATAAACGCTAAGGAGCATGACTGCTGGATGGTATGACAAAAGTATGCTTAGTTTTGTAATAAACTGACAAACTGTCTGCTTACTTTGGATTTAATTTGTTCTTCTTGTTTTAGTTTCCTAAGTTAAAAGCTTAGGTTACTGAACTTTCTTTATGTCTAATAGTTGGATTAAATGCTATACATTTCCCTCATAAGTACTGCTTTCACTGCATTTCACAAAGTTTAATAACTTGTATTTTCATTTATTTTAAAACACTTGTAAATTTTTCTTGGGATTTCTTCTTTAATTTATGTGTTACTTAGAAGTGTACTGTTCAGTCTCCATGTATTTGGTGAACTTCCAGCAATCTTTCCGTTACTGATTTCTAATTTAATTCCATTGTGATCTGCGAACATACATTGTAAAATTTCTATCTTTTACTTTTTAAGGTGTGCTTTATGGCCCATAACGTGGTCTCTCTTGGTTAAACTTCCACGTGAGCTTGAAAAGAATGTGTAATCTGCTTTTATTAGATGAAATAGTCTATACATGATAATTATATGTAGTGATTTGATGGTGGTGTTGAGTTCAACTGTGTCATTACTGATTTCTGTTTGCTGGATCTGTCCATTTCTGATAGAAGGGTGCTAAACTCTCCAACTGTAATAGTAGATAAATGTATTTCTCCTTGCAGTTCTATCAGTTATTCACGTGTGTATTCTAATGCTCTGTTATCAGGCTCATAAACAGTAGTGTTATGTCTTCTTGGAGCATAAACACCTTCAATAGTATGCAATGCCCCTCCTTTTCCCTGATAAATTTCTTTGCTCTGAAATCAGCTCTGTCTGAAATTAATATAGCCACTTCCACTTTCTTTTAGTTAGTGTTAAAATGGTATATTTTTCTCCATCATTTTACTTTTAATCTATATGCACCCTTATATTTAAAGTGGGTTTCTTGTAGACAACCTATGGTTAGCTCTTATTTTTTAATCCACACTGACATCTGTCTTTTAATTAGCATACTTAGATCAATAATTTTTAAAGTGATTATTGGTATAGTTGGATAAATATCTACCACATTTGTTACTGTTTTCTTTTGGTTATCCTTGTTTTTTGTTTCTAGTATTGTCTTCTGTACTTGTTCTGCCTTTTGTATTTTTTATTGAACATATATTATTTGGATTTGTTCTCCTTGATTATATCATTCGTACTTCTTTTTTCACATTTTTTAGTGGTTGCCCTAGAGTATATACATTTACAATTAATTCAAGCCCACTTCAAATAATGCTATATCATTTCATGGGTACTGCAAATATTTTATAATAGCAAAATGTTCCTAATTCTCCCCTTCCATTTCTTGTATCATTGCTATTATTTATTGCACTTGTTCATATGCATACATAAATACATACAGGCATACCTCAAAGATATTGCAGGTTCCATTTCAGATCATTTTTAAAAAGCTAAGATTGCAATAAAGCAAGCCATATGAATTATTTGGTTTCCCAGTTCATATAAAAGTTAAGTCTACATTATACTATAGTCTTTTAAGCATATTGTCTAAAAATCAACGTACATACCTTAATTTTAAAAGACTGTGTTGCTAAAAAAAATGCTAACTATCATCTGAGCCTTCAGCAAGTTGTAATCTTTTTGCTGGGGAATAATTTTGCCTTTATATGGATGGTTGCTGACTGATCAGGGTGGTGGTTGCTGAAGGTTGGTGTGACTGTGGCAATTTCTTCAAATAAGACAGTAATGCATACTGTATCAATCGACTCTTCTTTTCATTAAAGATTTCTCTGTAGTATGTGATGCTGTTTGATAGCATTTTACCCACAGTATAACTTTTTTCAAAATTGAATTCAGTCCTCTCAAACCCCACCAGTACTTTATCAACTAAATTTATGAAGTATCTCAATTTTTTGTTGTCATTTCAACAAGGTTCAGAGCATCTTCATCAGGAATAGATTCCATCTCAAGAAACGACTTTCTTTGCTCATCCATAAGAAGCATCTCCTTGTTCATTAAGTTTTTATCAGGAGGCTCCAATAATTCAATCCATACCTTTAGGCTTCACTCTTAATTCTAGCTGTCTTGCTATTCCCACCACATCTGCAGTTACTTCCTCCACTGAAGTCTTGAACTCCTGAAGGTCATCAATGAGAGTTGAAGTCAACTCTCAAACTCATGTTAATGTTGATATTTTGACCTCCTCCCCTGAATCATGAACATTCTTAATGGTATCATGAATCCTTTCCAGAAGGTTTCCAATCTACTTTACCCAGATCCATCAGAGGAATCGCTGTCTATGGCAACTATAGCCTTATGAAATGATTTTTTAAAATAATAAGACTTGAAAGTCGAAATGACTTCTTGATCCACAGGCTACAGAATGGATGTTGTGTTAATAGGCATGAAAACAACATTTGTCTCCTTGTACTTCTCCATCAGTGCTCTTGGGTGACTAGGTGCATTGTCAACAGCAGTAATATTTTGAAAGGAATATTCTTTTCTGAGTAGTAGGTCTCAACAATGGGCTTAAAATGTTTGGTAAACCGTGCTGTAAAAAGATGTGCTGTCACCCAGGCTTTGTTGTGCCATTTCTAAAGCACAGGAAGAGTAGATTTAGCATAATTCTTAAGGCCCTAGGACTTTTGGAATAGTAAATGAGGATTGGTTTCAATTTAAATTCACCAGCTGCATTAGCCCCTAACAAAAGTCAGTCTATTTTTTGAAACTTTGAAGCCAGGCATTGACTTCTCCTCTCCAGGTATGAAAGTCCTAGATGGCATCTTCTTTCAATAGAAGACTGTTTTATCTACATTGAAAATTTATTGTTTAGTGTAGCCAATTTCATCAACTGTGTTAGCCAGATTTTCTGAATAACTTGCTGCAGCTTCTACATCAGCACTTACTACTTTACCTTGCACTTTTATATTATAGAGATGGCTTCTTTCCTTAAACCTCATGAACCAGCCTCTGCTAGCTTCCAACTTTTCCTCTGCAGCTTCTTCAGCTCCCTTCTCTCAGCCTTCATAGAATTTAAGAGAGTTAGGGCCTTACTCTGGATTAGACTTCAGTTTAAAGGAATGTGTGGCTAGTTTGTTCCATCGAAGTCACTAAAACTTTCTCCATATCATCCATAAGGCTGTTTGATTTTATCATTCTTGTGTTTGCTGGAGTAGCACTTTTAATTTCCTTCAAGAACTTGTTCCTTGCATTCACAACTTGGCTAATTGTTTTGTGCAAGAGGCACTGCTTTCAGCCTATCTTGGCTTTTGGCATGCCTTCCTCACCAAACTAAATCACTTCTAGCTTTGATTTAAAGTGAGAAACGTGTGACTCTTCCTTTTACTTGAACACTTAGAGGCTATTGAAGGTGTATGAATTGGCCTAATTTTAATATTGTTGTGTCTCAGGGAACAAGGAAGCCCAAGGAGAGGAAGAAAGATGGGGGATTATCTGATCAGTGGAGCAGTCAGAACACACACATTTACCAACTAAGTTTGCTGTCTTCTATGGACACAGTCCATGGCACCCAAAAGAATTACAGTGGTAATTCAAAGATCACTGAACACAGATCAGTGTCAAAGGTACAATAATACTGAAAAAGTTTGAAATATTGTGAGAATTACCAAAATGTGACTCAGAGAATTATCAAAATGTGAGCACATGCTGTCAGAAAAATGGCACCAATAGATTCGCTTGACACAGGGTTGCCACAAACCTTCAATGTGTAAAAAAAAAAAATCTATGAAGTTCAATAAAGCTAAATGCAATAAAATGAGGCATGCCTGTATACAGATTCAGTATGCCCTATCCACAATGCCTAGGACCAGAAGTTTTTCCGATGTTTGATTTTTTTTTGGATTTTGGAATATTTGCATTGTACTTACTGGTTCAGCATCCCTAATCTGAACATTCGAAATCCGAAATACTCCAGTGAGCACTTCCCTTGAGCATGACCTTTGATCATCTTGTTGGTGCTCAAAAAGTTTCAGATTTGGGGGCATTTCAGATTTTGGATTTTGCATTACAGATTGTTAACCTGTATATACATATTTATGCGTACATAAATGAATACATTTTTGTTATTATTTTGAAAAGTTATATGCTATAATAAATCAGTTAAGAAGAAGAGAAATAAAAAGGTTTTGTTGTTGTTGTTGTTTGAGATGGAGTTTCGCTCTTGTTGTGCAGGCTGGAGTGCAATGGCACGATCTTGGCTCACTGCAACTTCCACCTCCCAGGTTCAAGCGATTCTTCTGCCTCAGCCTCCCGAGTAGCTGAGATTACAGGCGCCCACCACCCTGCCTGGCTAATTTTTTGTATTTTTAGTAGAGACGGGGTTTCACCATGTTGGCCAGGCTGGTCTCGAACTCCTGACCTCAGGTGATCCACCCACCTCAGCCTCCCAAGGTGCTGGGATTACAGGCATGAGCCACCGCACCTGGCCAAAAGTTTTTATTTTACCTTCACTTCTTCATTCTTTGATGCTCTTTCTTTATGTAAATCCAAATTTCACAGGGTACAGAATTCTAGGTTGCTGATTTTTTTTCTCTTAACTCCATAAATATTTTATTCCACTATCCTTTCATTTGGACAATTTCTGAAAAGAAGTCAGATATAATGTTTATTTGAGCTCCTCTGTAGGTAAGGTGTTAGTTTCCCTTGTGGTTTCTTTCAAGATTTTTTCTTTATTTTGATTTTCTTAAGTTTGAATATGATATGCCTAGGCTTAAGGGATTTTGGCATTTATCCTGTCTGATGTTCTCTGAACTTCCTGGATCTATGGTTTGGTGTCTGACATTGATTTGGGAGAAATTCTCAGTCATTATTGCTTCAAATATTCCTTCTGTTTCTTTCTTTCTTCTCCTTCCAGGTATTCCCATTACATATGTTTCTACCTTTTATAGTGGTCCTATAGTTCTTGGATATTCTGTTATGTAATTTTTTAAGTATTTTTTTATTTTCAACTTTTATTTAAAGTTCAGGGTTACATGTGCAGGATGTGCCGGTTTGTTTCATAGCTAAACGCATGCCATTGTGGTTTGCTGCACAGATCATCCCATCACCTAGGTATTAAGCTCAGTGTGCATTAGCTACTTTTCCTGATGCTCTCCCTCCTCCCACCCCCACCTTCCAACAAGCCCCAGTTCGTGTTGTTCCCTCCCATGTGTCCATGTGTTCTCATCATTCAGCTCCCACTTATAAGTGACAACATGCAGTATTTGGTTTTCTGTTCCTGTGTTAGTTTGCTGAGGATAATGACTTCCAGCTACATCCATGTCCCTGCAAAGGACATGTTCTCATTCCTTTCAATGGCTGCATAGTATTCCATGGTATATATGTACCACATTTTCTTTATCCAGTCTGTCATTGATAGGCATTTGGGTTGGTTCCAAGTCTTTGTTATTGTGAATAGTGCTGCAGTGAACATACGTGTTCATGTGTCTTTATAGTAGAATGATTTCTGTTCCTTTGGGTATACACCCAGTAATGTGATTGCTGGGTCAAATTGTATTTCTGCCTTTAGGTCTTTGAGGAATCACCACACTGTCTTCCACAGTGGTTGAAGTAATTTACACTCCCACCAACAGTGTAAAAGTGTTTCTTTTTCTCCACAACCTCACCAGCATCTGTTGTTTTTCTTCTTTTTGTTTTGGCTATGGTCTGAATGTATGTGTTCCCCAAAATTCATGTTGAAACTTGATCAGCAATGTGCTATTAGGAGGTGAGGTCTTTGGGAGGCGATTAGGTCATAAGGGCAGAGCCCTCATGAATGGGATTAGTACGCTTATAAAAGAGACCCCAGAGAGCCAGCTTGCCACTTCCTAATGTGAGGACACAGATAGAAGGCACCATCTATGAACTAGGAAATAAGCCCTCACGAGACACTAAAGCTGCTGGCACCTTGATCTTGGACCTCCGAGCTTCCAGAATTGTGAGAAATAAATTTCTGTAGTTCATAAGCTACCCAGCTTGTGGTATTTTGTTATAGCAGTTAAAACGGACTAAGACAAGTTTTCAGTTTTGGAAGTTTCTATCGTCTATCTTCAAGCTCAGGGATTATTTCCTTAGCTATATCCAGTCTACTAATGACCCTGTCAAAGGCATTCTTCATTTCGACTAGTGTTTTTGATCTCTAATATTTAATTTTATTCTTTCTTTGAATTTCTTCTTTCTGCCTCTATTATCCATCTGTTCTTGCATGTTGTCTATTGTTTTCATTAAACTCCACTGCATATTAATCTCAGTCTGATAATTCCAACATCTCTTCTATATGAGTCTGGTTCTGGTGTTTGCTGTAACTCTTAAAATCATGTTGTCTACTGTTTAGTATGCCTTGTAACTTTTTGTCAGAATCTGGGCATGTTGTGCTAGGTGAAAGAAACTCTCGTAAGTAGCCTTTTAGTAATGTGGAGGTAAGGCGTGGAGGGAAAGCATTCTCTAGTTCTATGATTAGGTCTCAGTTTTTGGTGAACCTGTGTCCCTGAACTGTGAACTTCACCAGGGCTTCTGTTTTATCCAACTCCCACCCGCCCCCCACATACACACACCTTTGGTGGGACAGGTTGGCTGGAGGGGGCTGGAGTTGGATATTTATCTTCCCCCAGGTCTGTTAGGTCCTTCTGAAACCCCAGCAGGTGAGGCTCTGGTAAAACAGTTTTTCCTGAGGGCAGGCCTTGTGAAGAAGACCAGAATGGTCTGCAATTTCAAAATAGTTCCTTTTCCCCGTCCCCTGCCAGAAACATGAGGAGATTTTTCTCTGATATTCGCTGTGAGGACCTGGTATATCTCCTGGAGGTAAAACTTACAAATGTGTGGGAGCTCTCCAATGACTGGGTCCTCCTGGAGTTTTTAACTCACAGACTTGTCCACCCTGAGCCTCCAGCAATTCATTAATTATAGCTTAGTTTTTCTACCCAGGGATTGGTTCCCATAGAGGTTTATGCTCATGGGTTTTTGATCCAGTAAGCTGTGATTCTCTATATTTACCTGTCTGTATCTCCAGTTTTGGGGACAGCTGTTTGCCCTGTGACCTCACTTCTCTAGCAAATATAAAAAGAGTCATTGATTTTTCAGGTTATTCAGCATTTTACATGTTATTAAGACAAAGTGGCAGCTTCTAAAGATCTTTACATACCAGAGTGGAAACTGGAAATCTTGTGTCTTAGTTTTTACATTTACCTTTCCTCTGTGGGACAAGTCAATGTCACTTTCTTGTGTGTGTGTGTGTGTGTGTATGTGTGTGTGTGTGTGTGTTTCAAATTGTTGTTTAACAGTTATTTGAAAAGAAGTATATGAAAACATGCATATTAAGAAATCTTGAAATGCAATTGTATATTCACTAACACAACTCCATCTGTGCCTTATATTTCCTTTTACGGACTCCCATATTTGTGTCCCTCGTATAACCGTCTCCCTCAGCATTTGCTTCCCAGCCTGCTAACCTCTGGCACTACTTTGATTCTTCATTACTCCCTTTTAAATTTTCAGTAAAAATAAAATGAGTGTAACTGAAGTTACAATCTACTCTTTATACAAAGCTACAGAGCAGCAGGAAATTCCAAGGTTAAGTTTCTCAATGCTACATTCTTTAAAAACATCTGTCAGCAACATTATTGTGTAGGCAGTTGTTGATTCAAGGGAATTGGTCCTATATTTTATTATTACAGGGCTGGTATCATTTCCTACATTTCAAATAAAAGAAATTGATGTTACCTAGAAATATCTTAGTTATACTTGAGATAGAGAATGAGGAACATAATGTGAACTTTTGTGTGTTGGAATCCTAGTTCATTTATAAAAACGGGCCTGTGTGCTTTTGTGTCCATGTCTTGCTGACATGGCCAACTCCAACCTTAAGTTCTTCATCAAGAGGAAGAACCAACTTTTTTGGTACTCAGATGAACCACGGATGAATCTGGATATATGGTTTAATATTTTATACTGATTGTTTAGCCTTAGTATCACAGGCAGAAGCTCTGAAGGAAGAAAATGACAGCCTCCGTTGGCAGCTCGATGCCTACCGGAATGAAGTAGAACTGCTCAAGCAAGAGCAAGGCAAAGCCCACAGAGAAGATGACCCAAACAAAGAACAGCAGCTGAAGCTCCTGCAGCAAGCCCTGCAAGGAATGCAACAGGTAAAGGCACTTTGGTTTTCTGAGCTTCTCGTCTGTAAAAGGGTCCCCTGAAAGCAAATAGAATAGCAAACCTATTATTCTTGATGTAATATTATCTGGCATGGCTGAGGAAGGAATTATGTGTTGTGGTTAATTAAATATTCCAGTTAATACAGAGATAGCAACGGGTTGCCAATTTTCAAAGAATGAGCATTCAGTGAAAAATATTTAACATTAAACTATGCTGAATGTAATCAAATCTTGTCTTTATGCTTCAGAAGGTACTTAGGGATCTAGACAGGGCCTCAGGGTCTTTATGAAGAACTTCAATTATTTAAATATGAAAAAGTGCCAATGAACAAGTATCTAGTTGATAGAATATCAAGAAATACAGCCTTTTAAAAGGAATGGCAGGAATCTACCCTTGATTTGAGTAGAAGCAGGTACATTATACATTTTTAAGTGCCAATGCTTTGAGCTCATAATACCAATTTGTTTTTATTTTGTTTTGTATTAACAGTCACTGAATGAGTTTACCGGTGCATAATTCAAAGTGTAAAAAGTAAAGTAAATAAATGTACCCAACTGTGCTTGCATGCACAGATAACATAGTGTAGCAGATGTTCGACATCTAGGAGTTTTATGTAACCATCACCACAGTGATCTTACAGTTTAAAAGATATCAACAGCTGCTTTCACTATAGTAAAGGAGTATTGCTTCCGAGTAAGGGCACTGTCATCTTCTGTCATGCTAGGCCACCAGCCACTGTCCTTACACCTTAAATTGTGCAACAGTTTTTAACTGTATTCCTTGAAATTATCTAGGGCAAAGCTAATTGCTGGTTGGAAATTACAAATCATGAACAGGGGTCTCTGTTGGAATTAGGAACCCTATTTTATTCTTTCTGCCACCATTGTCTCCTGTACAACAAGTAATATGACATTAATATTTTGCCTTTTCTATTAACAAAATGTGTGAAGTAATGCTTACCTTCCTTTTACTGTCACCATGGAGTTTAATTAGAACATGTAAATTTTATCAGAGATCTTTCTATGAAAAAATGCACCTCCTCACCTACACTTCAAACAATGTTGACAGTATGCATTGTACCATGCTTTTTAACCCTTCCAGTGGTCTTTTGCAAGCCTCTGAAAGGCAAGACTTTGGAAACATTTTTGTTGTTGCTGTTTTTCTCCCTCTTTGATTTTCAAACCATTTCACATAAGGATAGTTCTGCTACTTAAATGCAATTCAAAAATGATGAAATTTTACTTTGTCACTTCAAAGACTTCAGTGAGAATTAGGTCTCTACCTCTTAAAAATTAATTTCACTCATTCTGATTATTTTGTATTGAAAAATGTGTTGTAAATAATGATAAAATTTCTCCCGTCTTATCTTAAAAGACGTAGAGTATCATAAAGCATGTAAGAACATGAACTCTGGGGTAGACCCAACCTGGTTTTAAATTCCAGCTCTACCACTGACTATCTGAATGGCCTTAGGGAAGCCACTGAACCTCTTCAAGCCTTAGGAATAATAGTATCATAGGGTCATTGTGAGGCTTAAATGAGATCATACATGTAAAACCCTTAGCACAATGCTTAGTACATATTAGGCACTCAATAAATATGCAGAAGGCTGAAACTGGATCCCTTCCTTACACCTTATACAAAAATTAACTCTAGATGGATTAAAGATTTAAACATGAGGCCTAACACCATAAAAACTCTAGAAGAAAACCTAGGCAACACCATTCAGGACATAGGCATGGGCAATGATTTCATGACTAAAACACCAAAAGCAATGGCAACAAAAGCCAAAATAGACAAATGGGATCTAATTAAACTTAAGAGCTTCTGCACAGCAAAAAACTGTCAATAGAGTGAACCAGCAACCAACAGAATGGGAAAAAATGTTTGCAATCTACCCATCTGACAAAGGGCTAATATCCAAAATCTACAGAGAACTTAAACAAATTTACAAGAAAAAAACAACCCCATCAAAAAGTGAGCAAAGGATATGAACAGACATTTTTCAAAAGAAGACATTTATGCAGCCAACAAACATATGAAAAAAAGCTCATCATCACTGGTCATTAGAGAAATGCAAATCAAAACCACATTGAGATACCACCTCACACCAGTTAGAATGGTGATCATTAAAAAATCAGGAGACAACAGATGCTGCAGAGGATGTGGAGAAATAGGAACACTTTTACACTGTTGGTGGGAGTGTAAATTAATTCAACCTTTGTGGAAGACAGTGTGGCGATTCCTCAAGGATCTAGAACTAGAAATACTATTTGACACAGCAATTCCATTCCTGGGTATATACCCAAAGGATTATAAATCATTCTATTATAAAGACACATGAACACGTATGTTTATTGCGGCACTGTTCACAATAGCAAAGACTTGGCACCAACCAAAATGCCCATCAATGATAGACTAGATAAAGAAAATGTGGCACATACACACCATGGAATACTATGCAGCCATAAAAAAGGATGAGTTCCTGTCCTTTGCAGGGACATGGATGAATCTGGAAACCATCATTCTCAGCAAACTGACACAAGAACAGAAAACCAAACACAGCATGTTCTCACTCACAGGTGGGTGTTGAACAATGAGAACACACAGACACGGGGAGGGAAAAATCACACACCGGGGCCTGGGGGTGGGGGGCTAGGGGAGGAATAGCAGGGGGTGGGGGGATTGGGGAGGGATAGCATTAGGAGAAATGCCTAATGCAGATGACAGGGCGATGGATGCAGCAAACCACCACCATGGCACATGTATACCTATGTAACAAATCTGCGTGATCTGCACATGTACCCTAGAACTTAAAGTATAGTAAATAAATTTTTTAAAATGCCAGAAATGAAAAAAATGATATGATAGTTAAAAAAAGAAATTATTAATAATGCTAAATATAGCTTCTTGCCTACTTATATGGAAACTAACATACATAAAATTTAGATTATTTACTACTGTCCTCACAGAAATTGAACTTGGCTTGGCAAATGGCTATTTGCAAGAATGCTTTACAACATTACATTTACTTCTATGCGGCAATCAAAACATTGCTCACACAGTATTAACTGCACCCTACTCTAACCCCTGGCCGGAATAGGAAAGAAGTTAAGTGACTGGATCAATTAGTTTCTCAGGACCTTTCTAAAATATTAACAAGTTCAAAGGAATTTCGTAAAAGCCATATAAAATAATGTAAAGTGAAAAGTATCGTGATTTTCCCAATCTCTGTATGGAAAAATGGCTGTGTGTGCTGGAGGAAAGTGAGGCAGGCCCACCTGATATCTAACTTCAGCCAGGGAATTTAAATGAAGTGTGGCTCCTTAATTAATAAATTGATTATCTTTGGTCTTTCTTGTAGCATCTACTTAAAGTCCAAGAGGAATACAAAAAGAAAGAAGCTGAACTTGAAAAACTCAAAGATGACAAGTTACAGGTGGAAAAAATGTTGGAAAATCTTAAAGAAAAGGTACTTGTACCCTAAGTGAACCTTTTTCCTTGTCTCTTTACCTACTTTTCAGTGACAGTGAAAATGCCCTGGAAGCTACTACTCTAGAAATTAATGGGGAATATTTGACTGACTGAGGATTAAAAGCCCCCCTCGGGGGTAATTCTCATATTAAGTGCTTTGCTTTTACATATGAGTCCTTGGCATTTCTAAGTCTTCTTGAATGTATACCTTTCAATGGATAAGAAGTCAATTCATCCCTAAAATTCCTCAGTCTCTCTTGAAGAAGACCAGAGGGCACACCTCTTCCCTGCTTCATCTTGTCAAGCAAATAGCAACGTTGAAAACTCATGTGACACAAAGTACTTTTAATTGAGCATTTCATTAAAGGAAGAAACACAAGTGCAGCTAGCACATTGACATTTCCTTGCAGCTAGTCCATTTAGTGTAATAAGAAACAGCTGCAGATGAGAGTAATAGCCAATACCAAGAGGAGGGAAACCTTGGGGAAAAATGAGACACAGTATTCTAAAGCTAGAAGCCGAGATGGGACTTTATTAAGTGAGAGGTCTCAGCAATAAAAACCACCAATAAGGACCAGAGAGGCTAACATCTGGATGGAATCATGTATCGCAACCATGAATCAGGTGCCCCTTCTATTCAAGATGTATAAAGTCCAGTAGCCTTGATGCATCAACATTAAGCTGAAGTTGTCCTCTAAAAACGGAAGCCCACTGACCAGAAGATTAGGAGCTTGGACCAAGAGTCAGAAATCAACAGTGACAGAGTTCCTCAAGAGTGCATTCTCTGTATCTTCTGTTCTCAGCTCAGGAAGATGCAGTGCATACAGGCCCTGAATGTGTTTACCAGTACAGTGCCTTCCCCTAGAGTGCCATTAAGAACTAGCAACCTTGGTGTAGTTGAAACAAATGATTGAAAGTGTTTTCTTCTAGAGGCCGTTTGCAACATACTTTTAATTCTTCCACTTCATAAAACCAACTCACTTTCCAGTTTTGTGGGCACTTTTAAAGAAACAAGCGTAATCCCAGAGAAATTCATTTGTCAAGCATTTAATTGAAAAGTGCCAAAGCTGCTCTACTTATCAGGACTTTTCTCATACCATCAGGGCTTCTAAAATGTCCCAGAGCTGCCACATAGCTCTGTTTTGCTTCCTGCATAAAATGGAATATGTAGCCAGAAGGCTAGATAGATATAGGGTTATGCTCATGACATTGTGCTTAGAATTACTCTTCAGGATTGACATCACGATTTGACCTAAGGATATTTGTGTGTGTGTGTGTAAGTAGCTTTCTGCTTTGTAAAGTATTTCACGTAAAGAAGTAAGAGGTCAAATGGCATAGAAGAAACTTGCCATATGGTGCCTAAGGACAAGTGTTTCTCATTTGGAAACTGAATAGACCATGAAGTGGCAGCTGATGAGGACAGTGGAAAGATCCAACTGATAATTCAAAAAACAAGAAGTCAAAATGTGTTTTTCCCTGTTATTTTAAGCAAAACTTCTTTTAGAGAAATTCATGACAGTTCATTATAAACTGATCTTCTCTGGGAAGCTGATTTGTGACCAAATATTTCAACCTGACACAATTAGGTTAGGAAGCAAAGTACCATCACATTAGACTGCAAAAATAATTTCAGGTTGAAAGGAAAGCAATAAGTTTTGGTGAGGAGGGATCTTTTTTTAAATTTGCTTTTGTTTGGGTTTCTTGACAGTAAGCTACAGGGTGAGTTATTGCCAGTGTTTTGCAATATAACAATGTGACTTATGTCTGTCTTACTGCGGAAAGAACTAAGCTCTTTGAATCTGCTAGTAAAATTCAAGGTGATAAGCATCCCTTCAGTGTACCTTCTAATTTTTTAAATGCCAGCTATGATAAAATTGAAGTAAGGTTGAAAGAAGGCTGGAGTTTTATTGAAGATGGCTAAAACTTCTCAGAATATTTTCACATCTTAAATCAACCACAATCTGTTAAACTCTCACACTTGAGAAACGGCTTACCATATCATTTAATGTTTTAAGGGGTCAGAAGCAGATGTGAAGCCCATGGCTTAGAGGTGAGCTAGTAGTTTAAATCAAACTTGTTATAATGGTTACTGTCTGGATTGAATTCTAAAGGCCAAAGATTGAATAGGTCATCAAGAAAGGATTCCCCTCTGATTACAGCCAGGAAGCCTGTAAATTCACAAAACAACATGTCTTGCAGTGTAGACTATTCATTTCATTCAGAGACAGCATCCTGGAAGCTTTGAAGACATCTTTAAAGAAAACAGAAGAAATCCTCTCCCTGCTAAGGGTTTGTGGAAGGGAAGAAGTGAAAATGCATCTGAATCAGTCATGATATGACCCCCAGGGAGCATTTCGGCAGCATTTTCTTTTCAGCAGTAAAAGACAGAAGCAGTGATTTCTTTTATTCCTTCTTCTGAAAGCTTGTCCTTCACATTTATAATAACAGAGAAGACATTCTCAGTACCCAAAGAAAGAAAGGAACAGCCATGAAAGGTCTGGAGTTATTTTTCAGTTTGATTGCTGGTCATGGAATTCACCTGAGTTTCTCTTATGAAACCTTCCTGCTACACTCTGAAAGGGAAAAACTTTCCACAGCGAAGAAGGCCGTTGACTAATGCTATTTTTGGTCATGGTCATCTCTTGCTGTAAAGTCAGGAATATTCTAACTGATAATGTCCTTATCAGAGAGGAGAGAGAGAGCGAGAGGGAAGAGAGACATGCTAGTCAATGAAAGCCCTAATGTTTAGTTTGAACATCAACAGTTGATTAACTGTGAGTGGATTGGCAACGTAGCCAATGTAGATTCTCCACTGAGGTGGGGCTTACCATTAACAGAGTGTGGACCTAAAATTAAAAAACAAAACAAACAAACAAAAAAAAACAATGGTCCTTTTAACAGTGGGATGAATCCTGGCTCCACTTCCTTGCAGTTTGAGCTTAGCCAATTTACCTGAGCCTCATTTTCCTCATCTGTAGAATGGAGATAATATTTATCTAACAGTGCCTAGCATCTTGTTAGTATACCATAAATGTTGGGTCTAGTGGCCCAGATTGCTTGTATAGAGTCAAGAAAGATGAAGGCAGAAAAAAAAAAAGCTGGTGAAGGTAAATGTTTAAATGTTTCTGTGTTTTGGAGCCCTATAAAAAAGGTTTGAAATATCTGTGATGCTTTTGTAATTTATGCTATTTTCCTCCCATTCAGTAATCCAAATTGAACAGCATTGCTTTTATGGTCCTGGGTTAAGTTACCTGTTGTGTAGTTAATTGAAGCCAACTCTTTTGCCAAGTAAAGTGAACTGACCCAGGAAGCATGTTATTTCCACAGGAAAGCCGTACTTCTAGGCTGGGCACATCAAACCAGGATAGCGACTACCCTCTTGAGAAGACCATGAACAGCAGTCCTATCAAATCTGAACGTGAAGCACTGCTAGTGGGTAAGAAAGCTAAGACACACATACCACGTATAACACATAGGTACAATGGAGGAGGGGAGGGCTTCACCTAAGATTAATAAGCACATGCCAAGCATTTATGAAGCACCGTAGCGCAAGAACTCAGAGTTCTGCAGATGATGGGTTAAGAACAAATTTCCAAATTTAACAGCAGCTTCCAGCCCCCTTCAGACTCGTTGTAGCCACTGCCATGTCAAGCAGTCAGGCATGTCGGTACGAGCACTATGCTAAAAGGGGTCAGTTGGAGAAACACATTGTAGATTTTTTTAAATCTCTGTGCAAGGACAGCTAAGCCCTCTCATGTCCACTGAGGGGGCTAGTGCAGACCCTACTTGGCAAACAGCTTTTCCAGAGAGCCTCTGGAGCAAGTATATGCCTCTCAAAGTTTTCCAGGTTACTGGCTATTTTTCTAACACTTCTGAGACCAAATGACAAGGGGTTTTTTGTTTGTTTTTTAACCTCCTGACACCAGATACATGGTGTCTTTTTCAACACCACATCTCCAATTCTTCAATACCAACTGGGTGTCCTACAGTTTAATTCCGTCCTCACACTCACTACCGAAAGTTAGTTTAACATTACACTCTATGGGTTTAAGGGCTCAGTCCTAGAAGACTGTCCTCCCTATAGATGCCAGTCTTAAATATAGGGTCTCCAAGTTTCCTCTACTTCTGTCTAATTTGGCTACAAAGTCACGGTTCCCACAATACCTGCCCCAGGTTTGATAGTTTGCTAGAATGGCTCACAGAACTCAGGAAAGTGCCTTACTTACTCTTACCAATTCAGTATAAAGGATACAATGGAAGAGGTGCATAGAGCAAGGTACTGGGAAGGGGCATGCAGAAGTTTCTATACCTTTTTTGGGTGTGCATCTTGATGTGTTTGCCAACCAGAAAACCTCTCTGAACCCTGTCATTCCAGGGTTTTTATGGAGGCTTCATTATATAGGCATGATTGATGAAATCACTGGCCATCGGTGATGAGCTCAATCACCAGCCCCTCTCTCTTCCCTGATGGTCCAACTCTCTAATCATGCCTAAGGCTTTCTGGTGGCCAGCCCCAGTTCTAAAGCTGTAAGGGGCCCCCAGTTACCAGTCATCTCAACTCTTAGCACTCCAGAAATTCCAAGGGTTTTAGGAGCTATGTGTCCCAGGGACCAGGGACAAAGACCAGATATTTACTTCTTAATTATATCACAATGGCAGATGACTCAGGAGACTGCAGTGTGTTGGACACTAACAGGCTTTGATTAGGTCAATGCTAGCATTGCTCTCTGTAAAAATTCATTCAGAGAGGCAAAATGGCACAAATAGTTAAGGAATCGGACAGATCTGGCTTCTCATCTTGACCCCACCATTTCTTTTCTGAGCTTCAGTTTCTTCATCTGCAAAATGGACCTAATGATATTACCTACCTCAAAGCGCAGTTGTGAGTATTAAATATGACGACTCACCTAAATCACTTAGTATGTTGCCTGGCCCATAGTAAGCCCTCAGTAGGTAGTAACCATTTTATACTTCACAGCACTGTTCACAAATGCTGGCTAACTTTATATTCCATTTGGAGAACAGTGGCAGATTGAGGCTCTAAAATATTTAAGAGGGGCTAATCATTTAAGAGTGGCTGGTCTTGGGCCACAGCAGATAATCCCAGTTGCCTTGTAGGCAGCTGAGCTATACAGTAGCCTCACTCGAGTCTCAAAAGCCCTCCACACTGACTGGCTTCTGCATGTTTTTAAGATATCTCTGCCTGCTTTGGTAATGGATATTATCCTCAGATTTAACACTTTGATATGTTAATAAAGATGCACAGGGGGACCTGCCATTGAGTCTTCAAGAAAAGTGACAACTTATTACAACTTATTAACGTCTTCCAACTCAAAGTTCTTAACAAATTGGCATAGCAACAGGGAGACCTGTCAGAGAAATGCTGGGGATAGAAGGAAGCCTGTGTGAATGCATAGTCTTAGAAAAAATTCTTAAGTGTTTCTTGTTTTGTTTTTTCAAGAAGGCAGTCTTGGGCTGGCACAGAGAAAAGAAAATCTATTTTTTCAATCGACTTTTTGGATGTGAACCCACAAAATTGATGAGTGTTTTTAAACCTACGCAGTTATTTCTTGGTATTTGACAGCTTGTCTTGGCCAGGAGATCTAGAATTTCTTCAAACATGGACTGTCTTCTTCAGAATTTAAGTTTCTCAGCCAGAATCTGTGTTTAGAAATTCAATATACCTAGTCATTTAAGAATAAAGTAATGTTAAAGTAATAGCATCCCTTTTGAACAGATTTTGAGCCCTGCTATTAGTTCCTTCTGGAACTCCTCCCCAACTCACCCTCCTGCCTGAACTTAAAACTACAATTTAAACCTGTGCTAGTCTTTGTCAGCCTCTTAAAGGGACAGACAAGTTGTAGTCGAGAAACCAAATCAAATTTTGCTTTTATTTCCTGGCAATTTTCAACAAACTCAATTCTGGGTCTATTTGATGCACCTAAGATCTTATGAAAGGAGGGGAACTCAAAAAAAATTTAAAGAAAGAAATATTACGCTTTTGAACAATCTGTTTTCCACCTGTTGCCAGAGAAAGAAGTATTAAAACAATTAACCCGATGGCCAGAACAATCAAGGCTGCATGTGAAGCTGCCAGTCACCCCAGAGTCAGGCTAAGTGGAAATCAAGGGCATTCCTGGAGGCCGTAAACTGCTGTAACAATGAATACTGTTACACAAAGAGATTTGAGGCTCTAAGCACAGAATGCTAGTGACCACTTGAGTTAGCCGTGAATGAAACGTTTGCCTTTTCTTTACAGAGATACTCACAAAATAAAACCCAAATACAATCAGCAGACTTTCTTGTGAGAGGCACAAGGTTAATCAAGAAAGCACATGATTTGTACATTTATCACAACAGCAAGGCGTTATTAAAGCATAAGAGGCTAAAGTCTAATTTGAAGACTGTGACGGAACTGCAAAAGCCCAGCCCAGTGTAAACTCATTGTAAAATCCTTGAATTCAGACGGTCTTTAGCCATCACAAGTAATGAAAGTGACTCCTCAAATGCCAGCTTGTCCACATGTGACACAGCACAGTAAGAGGAAGTATGTGCAGTGGTTAACAGTGACTGTCTGTGTTCAGATACCAGCTCTGCCACTTACCAGCTCTGTGACCTTGGACAAGTTGCTTAGACTTTTAGTGCATCAGTGTCTTCAGCTATGAAATGGGGATGACAACATCCACCTCAAGGGATTGTTATAAAGATTAAATGAGTAAAATATAGTAGAATAGCCGCCAGTATATTTCTATTGTACATATGAGTCAGCTCTTGCTATTCACTGTCATGTAGTACCTCGAGGAATACAAGGCTCGAGGATAACCTCCATGCTCTTGTCTCTATAGGGATTATCTCCACATTCCTTCATGTTCACCCATTTGGAGCAAGCATTGAATACATCTGTTCCTACTTGCAACGTCTTGATAATAAGGTATATGGGGGCCTAAAATAGGGATGCAAGGGGATGTGGGGTTCTTTGTCAACAGGTGACCTGACTCCCCTGAAGCATGAATAAGTCGTTAGTTACTGCTTTAAGGAAGTTTCCCTCACCTGCTCTCTCACTGTGATTCAGTGACTCAGTGCAGAACTTCCCCCTTGCAAGTGGGGTGACCATCTGTCCTGGTTTGCTGGGGACTGAAGGGTTTCCTGGGACTTGAGACTTTTGATGTTAAAACCAGGACAGTCTCAGGCAAACTTGAATAAGTTGACCATCCTATTTCCAACATACATCTTAGAAGACTTTTCCTCTCTTCTCTTAATTTACCTATAAGCTGCAAACCAACCCATATCAGCTTTCTTACCCATCAGACTTTTTTTTTTTTTTTTTTTTGAGACAGAGTCTCACTCTGTTGCCTGGGTCAGAGTACATTTGTGAGATCACAGCTTACTGCAGCCTCAACCTCCTGGGCTCAAGCAATCCTCCCACCTCAGCCTCCTGAGTAGCTGGGACTACAGATGCATGCCACTACACGTGGCTAATTTTTGTATTTTTTTATACACACAGGGTTTCACCATGTTGCCCAGGCTGGTCTTGAACTCCTGGACTCAAACAAGCCGCCTGCCTCACAGGCATGAGCCACCACACCAGGCCCCATCAAACTTTTGTCCTGGGTTTTTAGCCATTAGTAAATGTTCATTTTCAAAATGGGAAGTCTTACTCCATCCACCTCTCCCACCATCACCCCTGCTGTTGTCTATTACAATACAAGGGAGGCAGGGGCCAAAATCAAAACCAAACAAAAAAAAAGATGGAGCAATGAGCTGAGGGCCTCTGTACCACAGACTGAATATTTGCTCACAGATGATCTTATGGTCCATTTCCTTCTCTGGATGCTATCCTTTGGGGGAACTCCTAGGGCATCTGGAGAAGGGTAAGTGCTAATTCCCTAAGAAATCAAGGATGCCTCTGAGAGGCAAGAGAGGACTCTTGACTCCTCAGAATGAATCAGCTCAGGATACGTATTTTTTTTTTCAGAAGCAGCATTCAGTTAAATCTGCCCATAAATTTTACTGCCTATTTCATAGAATCTAGGCCTTTTGAGAAGTGTCATTGAATATAGGTGCTGTCCAAAATGTTAAGTCATTTAAGCATATGTCATCTTAACAAAGGCAGTGGCCCACTTGGGAATCTTATTGTTCTAACCATATCCCAGCTGTGGTGATACATCCTCTTCAATGGCATTTGCTTTCATTCTAGCTAGCACTCCCCCCTCATTTCCCTCTGGGAAGTGATGCTATTCTGCAATTAAGTAGCCCATTTGGCAGTGAAGGGGAGGATGGAATGTGAATACTAGGACCAAGAGTCCTTTGCAATGATATGAAATTGAACTATATGTCAGTAAAAACCATCTGCTTCTTTTTTAATTTACAAAAATAATACATGCACATTATCTTTAAAATGTAAATAGTATAGAAATCCAGTAAAGGGAAAGTGAAAGTTACCACCCACAATCCCACTGCTCAAGGATAACCACTGTGAACCATTTGGCACATATTTTAGACCCTTTCCTGCAAGTATGCTGTATCTATATTAAATGTATATATCTACAAACATTATCTATGTTTTCTGAAAGGTGGATTCTACTCTATATGATACACTGGAATGTGCTTCATTCACTTGACTGGATACAGTCTACTGCCAGCAGTGGGAAGAAGGCATGACTGCGCTCCTAGCCTAGGCCTACCTCCCACTTAGCAACTTCTGCCAGAGTAGTGCCAGGGCCTCCCAAAGAGAGCCTGAGGTACCAAAGCTCACGGTGAGGAAGGTAACTTACTAACTCTACTATAATGTAAAGATGACCATCAAAAACAAGCCCTAAAAGAGTCCACAGATTTGATTTTGTTTTTGTATTGAGGGTGTGTGTGTGTGTGTGTGTGTGTGTGAGAGAGAGAGAGAGAGAGAGAGAGAGAGAGAGAAGTAGGGAGAGAAAGATAATGCACAGAAGTAGGAACACAGAGCATTCCCCATTCCTGTTACTTCTCCATTATGAACTAATGCACTTGTGAGGGACTCTGCTCTGGTGGCAGCCATTTCTACCTTCCTCCCCTCCCAAAAGTCTCAGCAGCTTCAGGGGACCTGCATACAGCATCACCAGTACTGAGCAGCCACTATTCAGCTGCTTGCAAACCTAGGCCTTTCCACATGACTGACCCCATCTCTTTCCAAAAGCAACTCAGCAGACCCTGTCTGGTGATCACAGCAGAGGAAAGAGCTGGCTGGAAGCCACTTTACCAACACACACAAATGCGCAAGGAGCGGGAGGAGGTTAAATGCCCCTGCGACACATACACAGACATATCAGCATTCTAAAGTAGGCAATACTGGGAAAGAAGATTAGGAAAATAGAAGTGGTTTTGGTTTTTTTTGTTTTTGTTTTTTATTTTGAGACAGAGTCTCACTCCGTCACCAGGCGCCAGGCTGGAGTGCAGTGGCGCGACCTCGGCTCACTGCAACATCCGCCTCCCGGGTTCAAGCAATTCTCCTGCCTCAGCCTCCCGAGTAGCTGGGACTACAGGCGCGTGCCACCACGCCCAGCTAATTTTTTTGTATTTTTAGTAGAGACAGGGTTTCACCATGTTGGCCAGGATGGTCTCGATCTCTTGACCTCGTGATCCGCCCGCCTCTGCCTCCCAAAGTGCTGTGATTACAGGCGTGAGCCACCGCTAGAAGTGGTTTTGAATGGAGATGTTCTCTCTGTCCCACAGATCTGCACCAGTGATGTGGAGTGTCTCATGGGTAGACTCCAGCATACCTTCAAGCAGGAAATGACTGGAGTTGGAGCCAGCCTGGAAAAGAGGTGGAAATTCTGTGGCTTTGAGGGCTTGAAACTGACCTAAATCTCTTTGCCTAACAACTTGGGATCCTCAAGATATACATATGTGTTGCCCAAGCATAGAAAGTGAATTGTATTTTTAATGGTTTTCAAGTAGAAATTGCTTTGAATTTGTCAATTCATTCCTGGAAAATCTTTCAAGTTAAAATAAGGATCCTAGGACAGCACCTCGAGCTACAGACCCTAAAGAGAAATTGCCTCAAACCGCAAGTGCTGTGACTTCCTCCCCTTTCTGTCAATTGCTTGTCTTTAGGTATTGCAAAAGTCCTGAGGCTAAACAGTATTTGGAGTGTTTTCCGTGTCTGTACTACTAGTGTAGACTTTGGTATTTTTTTAAACACTGTTAACTGAAATGTTTTGATGATTTGTATGTGATTTGTATTTCTAAACTTCTCTTTACATTAATGTTGCCACTGGTGAAAGGAATGAGAGCAGTGTTAAGTCCTCTGTGTAACTGCCATTGTCTTTCCAATCCCCAGTAGAGCAGTAAATAAACAACACATCAATGTTTCTAGAAGGTGCCTGACCAGGTTCACCTTTTAAACGACAAAGCATGGTTGTGGCTTTTTGCAAAATTACTATGAACCAAAAGTTGACAAACGTTCCAAAGTTCTTTTCTCTAACATATCACATTAAAGATCTGCTTCAGAATTGTGAAACATACATCCAGATGTGTTTGCAGAAAGCAAGTATCCAGTATGACTGGCATGTGTTCGTGCTATTAAGAATCACTTGTAAATAGTCTGCTTTTAAAGGAGGGCATGTTCAGTTTTCTGTGAATTAAAACACCCTCATGTGTGGGCACAAACACACGCACGCGCACAGTGGCAGAAGGGATTTATGTTAATATTCTTTCCCTTCTGGCCTCTTACAGTCTGTTGGTCCCTTTGCTTCTGTTGTCAGTGTATTGAAATTGTAAACCGTGTACTGCTGTAGATACTATGTTTACTTCATGCTGAATGTTTGCAAAGACATAAGTATTAATGGTAATGAGTCAATGAATAAATAATGAGCCAGGATGTGTGAAGCTTCCTACAAATAGGTCAACTCCACCTGGATTGCGGATTGCCAGAGACGCCTCCAGTTCTGTAGTGTCCATCGGCAAATTGCAATGACAGCATGTGAGTGGACCATTCAGAAACTTCTGATTGGTGGAAAGGAAACGGAGAGGATGGAGGTTTGAGGTGAATACCATGAAGCAGAGATGGTCTTTATTGTGTGTGGTGGTGGTTGTGGTACTTAAAATAATGCAAGTATGCCCTCCCTTGAGTCTCAATTGAAGATAAAAGAATGAACTGAATAAGCAAAGCCAATGGAGAGTATGTCACGAAAATACTTTGTAAATGAGATGCCAGTAGTGTTCAAAGTTGTATTTTTAAAAGATAAATATTCCTTTTTATACTTCAGTTTTGTGTTCTGTTTTTAATAACTTATCTCTGTGTAATCCATTAGTAGATCATCTCAATTTCTTCCTTTGGGTTACTAGGATGTTGGAAAAAGATTCCAACTCTGCCTTGACAACTGGAAATAGGGTTCCACAGCAGCCCATTCATGCTGAAAATTGGCTTCCCCCTCAAGCACCCTGCTGTGGCACCAGCGAGAAGCTAGGGTTAATTTTACACTAGCTTCCTCACTGATGCATCTCTCATCAATGCTACAGAAGGCTTTGATTCATCAGTCTTCGGAGCTCTTGGAATACCTAATTTTCATAATATCTATGAAATCAAGGGAAACTTTCCACTTATCAGGTATTTCTTGTTTAAATAAATTACATTAATTTTTAGCAGGGAGCATTAGGAAAAAGCTAATGCTTGCCAGGCTTAATACCTAGGTGATGGGTTGATAGGTGCAGCAAACCACAATGGCACATGTTCACCTGTGTAACAAACCTGTACATCCTGCACATGTACCCCAGAACTGAAAAAATAAAAGGAAAAAATCAAACTCCTTACCATGATATTAATACATTAAAAAAAATTGTTTTAAAGCAATAGCTGCCACACCTAAACACCTTACTCTCCTTCACTTAATCAACTTACATTGCAGATTGTCTGTTTCTGTTACTCCTGCCAATTTAGTATAGGTATACTCGTCCCACTTTGCTTGAATACACTAGTTGTTATGGTTAATTTTATGTGGCAACTTGGCTGGGCTATAGTGCCCAGTTGCTTGGTCAAACACCAGTCTAGATATTGCTGTGAAGGCATATTTTAGATGTGATTAACATTTAAGCCAGTAGACTTTGAGTAAAACAGATTACCCATTATAATGTGGGTGGACTTCATCTGATCAGCTGAAGGCCTTAAGAGAAAAGACTGAAGTCCCCTCTGAGGGAATTCTGCTTCGAGACTGTCATTGGACTCAAAACTGCAGCATCCAACTCGTGCCAGAACTTCCAGCCTGCTGGCCTGCCCTACAAATCCCTAATTAGCCAGCCCCATAACTGCAAGAGCCAATTCCCTAAAATAAATAGATCTCTCTCATATATGTCTATATATAGATAAGCATAGATATATAGAGATCTATAGATATGAATATGCATTATGTTACACAATCAAATTGTGGCACATACTATCTCTCACAAACCTTTTCATCCATCATAGAAATCTATTAATGAAGCTGCTTTTTCCTGCAAAGTCTCAGTGCTATTTATGGTTCTGCTGTTCCTCCAGAATTTGGAAATATTGCTGTTTTGTTATGTTTATGAGATACAGTAGTTAGCTTTTCTTCAATATAATAATGATTAGAAGCTTTCTTTTATTTTACAAATGATTTTTTCATTTCCTTCCCTAGTCCTGTGACATCTCTAATTCTGTCTTTAGTTGCTTGTTAAATATCTTCAATGCAAATGAGTTATTTTTCATAGAAAATTGAAGACATATCTGCATTCAAGTTATACAGAGTATTTTTAAATTTGGGCCCAAAATTTTCCTATAAGGCAGAATAAACTATTATTAGAAAAGATAGCATAAATGTGCGAGAACTTTTAACTCATCCAGTAGAACAGTGTGAGCCCTTGGGATTCTCGGCTGTCTTAGATGATACAACAGTTAGATATGGCTTCATTTTTTACCACAATTGCTACCATCTGCTGAGCACCTATTAGGTAGTCATGATGCCCAAAGTCTCTGTCTGTGTGTCTTCAGGCGAGTTACATGGACACAATGAGTGCTTCAATTTCCTTACAGGCAAAATTCAGAAGAAATAGTACCTACCTCACAGAATGGTGGGAAAAAGTCAACGAGATAGCGTCTGCAAATTGTTCAACCACTGCTTGGCCCATAGTGAGTTCTCAATAAGAGTTATGATTGATTGTGATTCAGCCAAATTTCATGACCTTACCCACATTTTTTAAAAAAATGTTTTTGTGGGCCAGGAGCGATGGTTCACACCTGTGATCCCAGCACTTTGGGAGGCCAAGGCAAGCAGATCACGTGAGGTCGGGAATTTGAGACCAGCCTGGCCAACATGGTGAGACCCCCATCTCTACTAAAAATGCAAAAATTAGCCAGGTGTGGTGGCAGGCACCTATAATCCCAGCTACTTAAGAGGCTGAGGCAGGAGAATCGCTTGAGGCAGAGGTTGCAGTGGGCAGAGATTGCAGTGAGCTGAGATTGCACCACAACACTCCAGCCTTGGTGACAGAGTGAGTGAGACTCTGTCTCCAAAAAAAAAAAAAAAGTCTTTTGTGTTCATACATACAATTGTGGGGCCACATCATGTTTCTGGACTTCAAGAGATGAAATTCATCTGTTTAAACATATTCCAAACATTTACTCTGTCCCAAGCACTATCAGGCACAATGGGACACAAAAGGAGCATGGCTGACCCCTGCCTTCAAAAAGCTAAAAGGGTAGCTGCGACACACTGAACTTAACCTCTTTAGCCAAAGCCATAAAAGCTAATTGTGAAAATATTCAGTGCTGACCACCCATGAATGGTGTGGATAAGGTAGTAATGACCTCTTGCTCTTGAGACCTGTACTGTTACTATCTATGCCTCCACCCTACCCCTAGAGTATAAGTTGCATGACAGTATGGTTCTCATTTGTCTTGTTTACTGCCATATCCCCAGAAACTGGTACCCTGTAGCTGTTTAGTAAAGGTTTATTACATGAGTATTTGTGTAGCATTTTAAACTACATTCAGGCCAGGTGCAGTGGCTTACGCCTGTAATCCTAGCACTTTGGGAGGCTGAGGCAGGTGGATATCTTGAGGACAGGAGTTCGAGACCAGCCTGACCAACATGGTGAAACTGTCTCTACTAAAAAAATACAAAACTTAGCCGGGCATGGTGATACACACCTGAAATCCCGGCTACATGGGAGACTGAGGTAGGAGAATCACTTGAACTTGGGAAGTGGAGGTTGCAGTGAGCCAAGATCGTGCCACTGCACTCCAGCCTGGGCAACAGCAAGACTCTGTCTCAAAAAAATAAAAATAAATAAACTACATTCATATGCACTAACAATAAAAGCTAATATTATTTAGTGATTCCTACTTACCAGGATAAACATATGTAAGTGATTCCTACTTACCAGGAAATAGATATACATATGTGTGTGGGTGTGTGTGTATATATATATATGTTTATATATATATATACATATATATGTTTACACACACATACACATATATATTTAATGTTTACTACAATGTGAAAAGTAAATGTATTAGCCTCCATTTCAGCTGAGACTTGGAGATGTAAAGTAACTTAAGTTTTTAAGAGGCAGAGATGAAATTTGGTCTCTCCAATTACAAGGTCAAAACTTTCCACAGCTCCAATATTTTATTTAATCTTCATATCAGCCTAATTGGTAATATTATTATTAACCCCATATTTTTCATTGATGTGCCATTATAGAGCACCTGACATATGCGAGTCTTAGTCCTGAAAATTCAAAGGTGAGCACAGCATGGCCCCTTCCCTCAAGAGCTTACTTTCTGGTAGGGGAGCCTGCTAAATGACACAGTCACGGTGCCCCAGTTCGCTTTATAACACTGTCACTTCTCTGAGCCTTTTTTAAAACTATAAAGTGAAAATCTGAGTATATCTCCCTCGAAGTTTCATTTATGCATTGTTGATCAATGTAAACTGCCCAGTACTATGCCTGGCAAAGTAAGTGCTCAATAAATGGCTATAATCATTATCATTATCCAACCAATAGTCATGTCAACAATGCTTTAATGATACCAGAGCTACCTTCATAGTAATGGGGATCCCGTAAGGCCACACAATAACTTAAAAGAAGGAGACTTGCTGGCTTAGAGAAATTCAGGAGATTTTACTGAAAAATGCTCCATTAGAGTTAAGTAGCCTGGCCCAAGCCAAACACAAGGACATTGCCTTCTACTGTCTTCTGATATAGTCTCAGTATCCTTCCAATTCTACCCACTCCCATTACAGGATAGACCACATCCCATTAACAAGAGGACCAAGGAGATCCCACCTCCTCTCCCACTTCCCATAATCCATAACATCTTCCAAGTTTTTCAGTTTGACAGTAGCTTTGAAGGTCTAAGCTTGCCTAAGTTTTCTATCTGGGAGGACGACCTCAGAGGCATACTAAAGCAATTAATTATTGAGGCAACAGAAAGAAAGAAAAGGAATTGATTACACACAGGTATGAGCAGTCAAGCCTATAAAGCCTTATGGAGATGACATCAGATCTTGGATGGGAATGGTATACAGGAAATATTAAAGAGTGTTCTGCCCGACTGCATTCATTCGAAGTCTGTTTGAATATAAGACTACCCTAAAATTAATAGTCCTCTGTGGCATCAGACCTCTGAAACCACAACTTGCTACTATTCCTCAATAAATACCTTTTATGGCATATGGTGTTTTAAGGTGTTTTCAAAGCAACTCTATGCACAAGCATTATGTCATTTGATCTTCACAACACACTGTGAAGTAGCAGGGACAGAAGTCTCAAAAGATGAAGAGCTATACCCTAGGTCACACAGCTAAGTGGATGATGGAGGTGGGATGAGAATGTAGGATTCCTGAGTTCTCCCTATTTCTACCTCACTTCAGCTCCAGCCTCTGCCTGTTATAGCTGAGGGAATATAAAGTAGGGGTTCTGAACATTTTTGGTGCCATGGACCTTTTTGGAAGTCTGGTGAACCACATGAGCTCCTTATCAGAATGATATTTTTAAATGAATGAAATAAAATACAATGGAAACCAACTACAGATGCTCCTTGACTTACGATGTGATTACATCCCAATAAAACTATCATAAGTTGAAAATGTCATAAGTCAAAAACGCATTTAATACACCTAAACTGCCAAACATCATAGCTTAGCCTAGCCTACCTTAAACACACTCAGAACACTTTAGGCTACAGTTGGGCAAAAAATTATCTAACACAAAACTTAATTTATAATAAAGTGTCAAATAACTCATGAAATGTGTTGAATATTGTACTGAAAAGTAAAAAATGGAATCTGTTTCTGTCCTGAAACAGGAAAACAGCACCAAACAAAAACCTGTATGAGTACTCAGAATACAATTTTTACTGAACATACATTGCATTCACACCATTGTAAAGTTGAAAAATTGTAAATCAAACCGTTGTAAGTTGGGGACCATCTGGATATTGTAATAGCACACTTCTCAAAATATTTTTAAAACATGTTTGTGATACAGTAACGTATATGCTCCTTTAACACCTGAAAAAGCAATATGAAACAGCAACAAGTCTAATAGCCACTTCAGTTTTGAAGTAGTGATGAGCATAAACATCTTAAGAAATCCTCAGTACCATGTGATATGGTACTATCTGTGATACTCATGAAAAAGGCACAAGGACCACTAACATCTATGCAGTTTGTAGTCTACATTTATATGGAAAGAAAATGCCAAATTTCAGTTAGAGGTTAGTAAAAATATGAATTTAACTTTTCCATCCAAATTCACACACTCACTAAATTCTACCCGAAGGCTCTAGGTAAAGTAGCACCAATAAATAGCAGGGAAACTGATGAAAGGTAAACTGAGAGTTCCCAAAGTGGGAGCGGGAGTAACTTCTTCAAATGCACTAATTTTTATAAATTACTTAAAATAATGCCCATCACATGGTAAGCTCTATAGAAGCACTTATTAAATAAAATATATTTTAAACAATAAGATTTAGAGATGATTGAGACACTAATTCTTTTTACATTTTGAAATTCTAAGTCAATGCATAAATAGCAGGAGATGCCTTCAAGTTTTTGCATTTCCATGTGAAGGAGTGACAGATGAGCTTCAACGGGAGTGAGTATAAAGTACTTCATTTAGGAGAAAATGTGTCAAACACTACTCACAAGACATTAGGCTTCAAACCTTCAGTTCTAACACAGGAAAGAGATCTGGGCGCTGTTGACATCCCTGAAGACATCTGCCCAATGGGTGGTTGGTATCATAAAAAGGCAAGAAATTCCAAGCAGAGTTAAAGAAAAACAAAAGAAATAAAACATAAGGCATTATCTTATCCCCTTTTAAGAAAATAAGTTTTATGCCCACACCAATAAAACAGTGTGTTTCATGTGGCTGGGCCTCAAGACATGAAATTCAATATTTCACTTCATATGTTATTCAAGTGCTTAATCTGTCTTAAGACATACTGCCAGCCAGTAGGGGATATACAGATAAATCTGAGACAGTACTTATTATTAAGGAGTATGAAGAGGAACTCAAAGAATCAAGGGTGTGGGTGAGTTTTAATACATTTTAATAGACTCGTGAAACATATTCTACCCACTTGAACCAGTTCAGGAGAGAAAAACCTGGGATGCTGAATTCAATGTTTTTCACTTAATACAGCCTACTCTCTCTCTCTCTCTCTCTCTCTCTGTCTCTCTCTCTCTCTCACACACACACACACACACACACAGAGCAGTGCATGCAGCACTTGGTAAAACCAGTATTACAATCGTGCCTTGTTTATAGTATTTCATATAAGTGAGTTTACCAGATAATTGAAATGTGCCCTTTCCAGTTCCAATCTCTTAAAAATTATTTTAAATTAAAAAAAATCATTTTAAACATTTCTGAGATGCCTCACATCCTTTCCCGTGTTGTTAAAAGGTTCTGGACCTGTCCTAATCTCTCCTCAGCATTATGGATCCATGCTGCCACTGAGAACCTTAGTTATTAGATTGCACAGTCACAGAGGTATTAAGCCTGAAGTTGAGGGTCCCATCTTCATCCTTCAAGCCAAGAAGCCATTGAGCTATTTTCCCTTTCTCCCTGGAAGTATATCTGTTTTCATATCCAATCTCCCCTCTTTCTTCTTCTTGTTTGCTTCTTGTCTATTATGGTTAGGAACCATAACCTTAAGCTCCTAAAGAACCTGGAGTTAAGTAAGAGACAATTAATTGAGTAAAGAACCAAAAGTTAAATCAGAGACTATCATTGATTAATGACTCAAAGTTTTACTTCCAATTCTATAACCTCCATATCCGCTCCACTTCAGACCACACCTAAAGACAAATCTCCTTACCCTGGCATTCAGGGCCTTTTATGATTTTGCTCCAGACTTCATTCTGATTGTATTCTCCACTTCTACTACCCTTCCAATACACTACTTCAGCTGGACTGAACTCCCTGTGTCTCTCCATACACCCACAAGTCAAAAACCTACCCTTCCTTCAAAGTCTAACTCAAATGTCACCTTCTCCATTAAGCCCTCCTGAATTCCCCTCACTCCCTCTCCATATCTGAATGACCTCTCCCTTCTTTGAGCCCTCAGAACCCATAATCTGTACCTTCATCATGTGACTTAATCACTGTCGACCTCATAGTATGCTCATGTACATGTCATCCTCTCTGCAAGGACCATATCTGATTCATTCATTCATGCATTCACTTAGCAAATATTTATGGAGCACCTACTATATTATAGACAACTATTCTAGGCATTGATGATATAACAGTAAGCAATCAGACAAAATTTCTTGTCCTTGAGCTTATGATCTAGGGGCAGGGGTTGTTTTCATCAGCTCAGGCTGCCATAACAAAATACCATAGACTAGGTAGCCCAAACAACAGAAATTTATTTCTCAGTTCTGGAAGGTGAAAAGTCCAAGATCAAATTGCTGACTGATTTGGTTTCCTGGTGAGGGCTCTCTTCCTGGGTTGCAGATGGCCACTTTTTCACTGTGTCTTCACATGAGAGAGAGAGAGAGAGAGAGAAGTTGGGGGAGAGAAAGAGAAAGCTCTATAATATCTCTTCTTATAAGAGCACTAATCCCATCAGGTGGACCCCATCCTTATGACCTCATCTCCCCCTATTTACCTTCCAAAGGCCCCATCTTTAAATGCCATCACATTGGGGGTTAGGACTTCAACATATAAATGGGAGGGGACACAATCCATAGCACAAACAGACTAACAATAAACAAAGTAAATAAATTAATATATGAGAGGGTACTAAGTGATAAGGAAAAAGATAGGGAAGAAGGATAGAGAATATTGGTGGGCCATGTTAAAATTGGTGGGCCATTTTAAATAGGGTGACATTTGAACACCTGAGAAAACATCATTTGAACAAAGATTTTTTTAAATGTAAGAGAATAGGCTATGTATATATCTGGAAGGGAAGTGTTCTAGGCAGAGGGAAATGCAAATGCAAAGGTCTTGAAGCAGGAACTTACCTAATGTATTCAAAGAACAGCAAGGAGTACAGTGCACCTGGAGTACAGGGGGGGAAAACGGTATCATAGGAAAACATGAAGTCAGAAAGGTAACAGAAGCCCAGATCCTATAGGATCATATAGGCCACTGTAAGGACTCTGGGGTTTATTCTGAGTGAAAAGTGGAGCCATCATAGGGTTTTGAGCAGAGAAGAGACATGATATAACTAGCATTTTCAAAGGATCATTCTGGATGCTGAGTGGAAAGTAAACTGTAAACTATAAGGGAGGAAATACAGAGACCTATTGGAAGCCACTGCAATAATCTAGGAAAGAAATAAAGGTGACTTTGGACCATGGTGGTAGCACTGGAAGTTATGAGAAATGCTAAGATTCTATATGTATTTTGAACATGTGAATGAATTGAATACAGGCTGTAAGAGAAAGAGTGGAATGAAGAATGAAGCTTCTTGGCACAAACCAGTGGAACTTACTAAGATGGGGAAGACTACAGAAGCAGATTTGAGAAGGAAGATCAGCTTTGGAGATGTTAAGTTTGAGATGCTGAATCTCTTTCAGGTGGAAATACCAAGTAGGCTGTTGGATAAAGGAATCTGAAGATTAGAAAAGAGGTCTGAGTTGCAAACATACACTTGGAAATCATCAGCTTTCAGGTGGTATTTAAAATCATGAAACTAAATGAGATTACCAAGGGGATGACCAATGTCCAAGGACTGAGGCCAGGAGAATGCCAAGAGTAAAAGGCCAGGGATATAAGAAAAACCAACAAACAAGTGACACTGAAAAGGACCACAAGAGTGTAGCTTCCTAGAAGCCAAGTGAGGAAGTGAACTAGGATGGAGTGAAGGCGTCAAATGCTGCCAAGAGGGCAATTAATGTGAGAACTCAGAAATGACCTCTGGATTTAGCAATGTGGAGGTCATTTGTAAACTTGCAGTTTCAGTAGAGTGGCGGAGGGCACACGCCTGACAAGTAGGTTTAGGAGAGTATAAAAGCAGAAGAATTGGAAACTGAATATACATAACCCTCTTAAAGTGTTTGGTTGTACAGAGGAGCATAGAAAAGGGGCTGAAACTGAAGGGGGAAATGGAGTCAAGAGAGCAGTTTTTAATATGGAAAATGGTAATACTATTGCATGCTGTTAAGAATGATCAAGAAAATAGGGAGAATGATTGACAAATTTGAAAAAGAGAGAGAGTGAGCTAGGGAGAAGAAATGAAGAAAAGAAGAAAGGAAGGGTAAGTAAAAAGGAGAAGAAAGGAAGCAACAAAGGAGAAAGAGCCAGAGAGAATTAAACTTCTAAAGTTGGGCATACAACAAGTAATTCCATCTATTACGACGCTTTCTCTTGCCTAGGGGTGGTGGTAGGGTCCTTGAACTGGCTTAGGCAAGGGGAATTTAGAGAATTGCTACAAAGATTGGAAGTATAATGTGAAGAGAATGAAATCTAACTACAAGGGTACAAGTCCTGCTCTGTGACCTTGAGCAAGTTACTCAACCTCCGTCTACCTCAGTTTTTTCATCTGTAAAATGGAAATTATAGCACTATCTTCCTCATAGGATTGTTATGAGACTGAAATAAGTTACTTAAAGTGCTTGGAGCATGATGTAAATGTGACGTATCACCATTACTACTTTAGGGAATCAAAACCCAGGAAACTTCCCGGGCCTCAGAAACAACTACACTGTTGCCACAGAATGAGCCAGGCCTCTGCATGTCTCTTGTCACTATTGCCATGTGAATTACGACTTCATTCTTTCTTCTCACTGCTGTCACCAACAACTCCAGAACTTCACGTTTTAACAAAGCCAACTACACACACAGAGAGAACTGAAGCATACTCTGACTTCAAATACAGAAACTCTGAGGAAGGAACTCATTGACCAACTTGTCAAGTGTCCAGACCAGGTAGTCATGGGGCTAGTGTTGTGCAAGACTATGGACACTCCTGGGAGAAGTGTGTAAGTGGACTACGATGCAGAGTAGTGCCCAAGAAAAACCAAGGTGGCTGGGCAGAAATAGGGTAAGAGAGGCAGAATATTGAGAAGAAAAGTGCCAGTCAACCAGAACAATAACTGCCACACCCTCCTCTCTCCATATCCCTCCTCATGCCACCAACAAAGGCAGGCATAGGGAAAGTATAAGGATTCTCCATGGAGATTCTGCTAATAAGCAGAAGCTTCTCTCTGGTCCAAACCCTTGATGAAAAGTGTAGCCCAAGAGCTAGGAACAATGAACCTCCTAATTATAGGGGGTCTCCAGGAGGCCTGCATGCTGGTATACCTGGTTTTTCTGGCCCCAGCCCTTGGTAAGTCACAATCTTGGTATAAGACTCCCACGCCTTCCTCTGCCCAGAATATTTCAACAAGATTGAACAGCTGAGGGCTGGTGGTGATCTCTAGACTAATTGAGTCTCAAGGTTGATGAGCATTCTTTTCTCCTTTCCCAATCTCCCATCCTACGCAGCATCTGATGCTTGCTTAAGCCCCCAAATTGTAAAACCACAGTCCTGCTGCTATGGTCTGAATGCTGGTGTCCCCTTTAAAATTCATATGTTGAAACTCTAACCCCCAAGGTGATGGTATTACAAGGTGAGGCCTTTGGGAGATTAAATCATGAGAGCAAAGCCATCATGATTGCTATTAGTGCCTTATAACCAAGAACATAAAGAGCTAGTTAGCCTCATTTACCATGTAAGGAAACAGCTAGAACATGCTGTCTAGGAAGAATGGCCTCAGAGAGCTGACTTGCCCACTCCTGATGTGAGGACAACAGCTAGAAGACACCATCTATGAACCAGAAATTGAGCCCTAGGACACACCAAATCTGCCAGCACCTTGATTTCGGATTTTCCGGCCACCAGACCTCTGAGAAATAAATTTCTTTTGTTTATAAGAAGCCAGTCAGTGGTATTTCTTTATAGCAGCCTGAACAGACTAAGACACCTGCCACGATGCCCGATAATTAGAATGCCAGGATGCAGCACAGAGAAAAAGCAGCTGAAAGGCAGGGAGTCAAAAGAAGGCTATTAAAGTTTGCCAGGCATAAGATGATCAGGGATTGGAACAGAGTAATGGAAATAGGACTAAGGAGGAAGAGAGAGATTTGAGAGACATTCTACAGAAAAAAAAAAAGGTAAATGGAGAAGGGGTCCCAGAAGTATAACATAGTTATATTTATCCAGAACAACTTAGTGTCCAAAAAGAAAAGGGTAAGAGAACATTCCAAAGATAAGAATATGATTACCAACAGACAGCGCAGCAGAGCTCAAAGAAAGAAGATATATTAGATCTAAATTTAAACTGTTTGCCACTGTTTGCTGTGTCATTATTCTTGGGTAAACAGGAGTAAAAATATACAATTTTGTTTAACTACCAAGAATTGCAAGGCAGTGTCCCACACTTGGTAATTTCTCCCATAACTTCTTCCATTGGTTATGAAAGAGTATTGAGGAGGGTGGGAAGCATGGGGGACTACACAGCCATTATAAAAATAAATATAAAATGTATTAGAGTTCTCCAGAGCAACAGAATCAATAGGAGATGATGCATGTGTTTTAAAACTAAGGAATTGGTTTGCATGATTATGAAGGTTGAGAAGTCTCATGATCTGCAGTTGATAAGATGGAGACCTGGGAAAGCCTGTGATATAGTTCCAGTCCAAGTCTGAAAGCCTGAGAACCAAGAGAACCAACGGTGTAAATTCTAGTCTGAGGGCAAAAGAAGACCAATGTCCCATCTCAAGCAGTCAGGCAGAGACAGAGAGCTAATATAATGCATTCTCCTCCACGTTTTTCTTCCATTCAGGCCCTCAATAGATTGGATAATGCCTGCTCACATTGGGCAGGGCCATCTGCTTTACTCAGTCTACTAATTTAATTTAAATGCTAATCTCATCTAGAAACACCCTCACAGACACACTCAGAAATAATGTTTAACCAAATGTCTAAGTACCACGTGGCCCAGTCAAGTTGATACACAAAATTAACTGTCATGATAATTCATCTCTCCAAACCTGCTTAGTATAAAGCCACCCAACCAGGGTCATACTGAGTGCTTATACTTCAAGATCCTCCATTATTACAAGTTTTATATATTTTTTACATTTATTACACATTGACTACCAAAAACATGAATTTTGTAATTCCTTTACTTGATCTAAGCAGATACTAGGAAATGTATGGTCTGCAGGTGGGGTGGAGACCATACGTGTCTACAGTGATTCTACATTACTACAAATCCCAAAGACCTTTCCTCTTCATTGTCCCATTGAGGCCTGGATCTCAAACAATGGTCACTCAGGCTTGGATAATGCCTTCATTCACTTATTCATTCAACAAATTGAGTACCTACTATGTGTCTACCTAGGTTCTGACAACTGGGAATACAGCAGTGAACAAAACAGACAAAAATAACTTTTCTACTTGTCATATGGACTAAGCATTCCAGTGGAGGAAGACAATAAACACACACACATGTTTATGTTTATATGTATATGTATATGTGTGTGTGTGTGTGTGTATATATATATATATATGTCTTAGTCCATTCCTGCTGCTATAACAAAATACCTGACACTGGTAATCTATAAAAAACGGAAATTTATTTCTCACAGTTCTGGAAGCTAGAAGTCCAAGATCAAGGCTCTGGCAGTTTTGTTATCTGGTAAGGGCCTGGTCTCCACTTCCAAGATGGCAACTTGTTGCTGCGTCCTCCAGAGAAGACAAATGCTGTGTCCTCACAAAGGAGAAAGCAGAAGTGCAAAAGGGCCTAACTAGTTCCATGCATGAATGTGGAACCTTCGTGACCTAATCACCTCTGAAAGATCACACCTCTTAATAATACCACACTGGGTCTTAGTTTCCAATATATGAATTTTGGAAAGATGCATACATTCAAACTACAGCAATATACATATATATTATATATATATATAAAATATATAGATAACATATAGATAACATATATTAATTATATAAATTTTATATCATATATAGTATATATAACACTAATATATAATTATATGTAAAAATAATTGTATATTATATAATTATATGTTATATATAGTATATACAATATGCTAATATATAGTAATAGATAATTTATATTATTTTATATAGTATATGTAGTATATTACAATACATAATTATAACTAGTATATATAATTATATATTTTATGTAGCATACATTATATTAATATGTAATTATATATACCAATTCTAATTATATATACTAATATATAATTAATATATATGTAGATTGTGGTAAGTGCTATGTAAACTCTAAGGCACGGACTAGAGCTAAAGAAGATGAGACAATCAGCCATGCTAACAGGGGAAGGGCATTCCTGCACAGGGAAGAGCAAATACAAAGCCTCTGAGACAAGAATGTGCCTGGTGTGTCTGAGGAACATAAAGGAAGCCAAGGTTGCTGGAGCAGAGTGAGGGGGACATTATTAAGAGATAAAATCAGAGAGTTAACTGGAAGGGAGGAAGCAGATTATATCAGGCCTTATGCACCCTGAAGAACTTTGGCTTATACTCAAAGTTAAATTAAACTTGTGGGGCGGGGGTGGGGCTTTGAGCAGAGAAGTAACATGCTCTGGCCTACCATTAAAATAATTCCACTACTGTGAAAACTGCATTGAGAATACAGTGTTGGCCAGGCGCAGTGGCTCACGCCTGTAATCCCAACACTTTTGGAGGCCGAGGCAGGTGGATGGCTTGAGGCCAGGAGTCGGCAACCAGCTTGGCCAACATGGCGAAACCCCATTTCTACTAAAAATATGAAACATTAGCCTTTCTACTAAAAATACGAAACATTAGCCCCGCGTGGTGGCGCGTGCCTGTGGTCCCATATACTTGTGAAGCTGAGGCAGGAGAATCGCTTGAACCCAGCAGGCAGAGGTTGCATTGAGCCAAGATCACGCCAATGCCCTCCAGCCTGGGTGACAGAGCGAGACTCCGTCTGAGGGGGAAAAAAGAAGAAGAAAAGAAAAAAAAAAAAAGGAAAAAGAGAATACAGTGTTACAGGGGAAAGGGGAGGAAACAAGAACACCAGATCACCAGTGAGGAGACTACTGCAATAATCCAAGGGAGAGATGATGGTAGCTTTGGGGCAATAGCAGTAGACAGCAAAAGTTGTCAAATGCAGGATATATTTTGAACATGGAGCCAACAGAATTTCCTGATGGATTGGTTGTGAGGTGTAAGAGAGAGAGTAGTCAAGAACAACTTCAAAGTTCTCAGCCTGAGCAATTGGAAGGAGGGGGAGCCACTACCTGAGATGGGGAAGACTATAAGATGTACAGATTTGAGAAATACTTCAGTTTTTTAACATGTTAAGTTTGAGACATCGACTACCAATTCTAGTGCAAATGGCAAGTAGGCAGTTAGATCTGTAATCCTGGAGTTTAGAGGAGAGGTCCATACTAGAGACATAGGTTTGAGAGTTGTTAGCATATCGATGATATTTAAATGCATAATACTAGATGAAATTACAAAAGGAATTAGGCGTAGCTAGAGAAGAAAAGAAGTTCAAGGACTAAGCCTTGGGGCACCCCAATATTAACAAAATTGGAGAGGTAAGTAGGGAATTGCAGAAGAGACTGAAACAGAGCAAACAAATATACCAGGAAACCATTTTAAGAGTTTTCTTTGTCCGATCCACATAAAAAGCAATACAGTCCAGAGTGCTACTTGCAAAAATGAATGAAGCGATGAATGTATTTAAAAACTCACCATTTTTGAGCTGCTTTTATGCACATGGCAGTATATTAAAGTAGCTGTGTGGACTTTGAAGGAGTACATGAGGTCATCAGGTATTTTTGCCAAACTAAACAGACATCCTATCCCTTGAGGTCTCCTATTTACTGTTTAACTCCCTTTCTCCTCCCAAATTTCTGCGAATAAAGCTCCAGGTTCTTATTTGATCCATATCTAGATTCCCTTTCACCAGATTCTGTACCCAAGCCTGGCCTTGGAAAACTAGCTCACTCTGAAATACTTAGGGCCCTTCTTAATAAGCTCAATTTTCAGCTGTTAAACCTGATGGAACTCACAGATACATACATACATACATAAATATAAATCAACTGTGACAGCCCTGACAGGAGAGGGAAGGCTATTAGCAGCCACTATTAGCAGTGAATGAGTGCCAATGATATATGCTGATCTGCCTGATCAATAAAACACAGGTGGTTAGCTGAGAAACAATCACGAAGACAGGCTGGGACAAAGAGAAAAGGAGGGGGCTTTATTTTCTTTCACTCATTGCATTTCCACTTTTCTTACTGCTAAGACACATTAGTTACATAAACACCACTGAATAAAGAACCCAGAGAGAAACAGCAAAGAGATCTTCAAACGTTTTTTGCTTCTCTAGATATATACAGACAAGAATATTAACTCTAATAGTACTCCTGTAATGGTTCTATCATTATGGCTATAGCCTGTAGGAAATTCTAATTTTGAAATCCCACCTCCGAGGCTTATTAGTGAGAGAATAGGAAGAAGAAGAAAAAAAACAGCTAATGCAGGTGTTACACATTCCATTTTTTATTTTTAAAAAGTCCCTCAAAATGGCATATTTGAATGCAATGGCAAAATGTCAAAGCTGGAAGGGCCCTTCAAGGCTATCCTGTTTAAGCCCCTCCTTTTACAGATCAGGAAACTGAGGCAGAGAAGAACATAACCTGCCCATAGTCACAGAGTAAGACAACGGCAGAGCTGGAACATTTTCAATCTCCCACTTCCAGCTTAGTGCTCTTTCTTTAAGCTACACTTGAGCATGTGCTAATGGAAAACAAATTAAAGCAGAAGATTGCAAAAGGGTAAGAAAACCTAAAATTGCTCATAAAGGATTGTTATTTTCTCAAGTAGATTTCTGCAGCACCAGAAATTCTAGCTGAAGTAATCCAAAGAGCAAAACAAAGTGGATGACAGTCAATTACTAATCACTACTTTCATTTGAAAGCATTGCATTTACAGCCTTTTTTTTTTCCACAGGATGAGACTTCATACATGTAAAAACTGAATTTAACGCCATTGGAAGTTTGTTATAAAGATTACTGAAAATCATGAGTGATTCATGGTCCCCAGGCACAGATGTTATGCTATTGAACAGCTAAAATTCTTCGCCAGTAAGGATGAAACCCAAGGGTCAGTCCTTCTGAGAGACAGACAGATCAAATCACTGATGACATCAGACTGGAATTTTTTTGAAAAAGGATAAGGAAAGACAAAGCCAAGGAGACTGATTGTGTGTGTATATATGTACATGGGGTCACGTATGAGGAATTAACACCACTCTCTCCCCAGCTCTATAAGGAGGTACTGGTAGCCACCTGCAGAATCATTTCCTTAATAGCTCAACTACAAGGTGACAGTGTAGGGAGAGCCTCTTTCATTGGCAATGGGGATAGAAAATGGAAAGTAAAAGTGCGTTTTCTTGCATACTTTTCTCCTTACGTATTTCCTATGTGCACTTTTAAAATAATAATTTCTAAAAATATTTTTCCAATGAAGTTTCTCCCTTCACTTGGTTAAAGCTAGAGAACAGCAGTGACTGCAGCTCCTTTGAAGAAAGTGGTCCTTGTCTTTGCTGGGGCAATCAAGGGTTAAATCAGGGGTCAGTTGCTTGCCTTTTCCTGATGTCTGAGAAAGAATACTCTCCAACTATCTGTCTCTTGCTTCCTAGTTCACTACTGGCCTGGAATGAGAGAATATTGGCTTCCCATCCACCTCCAAACCTGTGGAGATAATCAAGAAGTTGGGGGTGGAGTTGCCATAGTGTTCCTCCCATAGAAATCTTTCCTCCTTCCAGGAGCACAAAGCTACCGAAGCCAGCCGCAGAGATGGAAAGGCAACTCTAAAAGTAAAAAGTATCTTTTCTTTTTACTTCAAATTGACATTCACTCTAACCAGTGAATGAAAAAAAGCAATCCTAAAATAATCCAGAAAAAGCATTTATGTGATCAGCATTGCAGGAGAGAGAAGAATATGAGATAGAGTCCTTACACTCACATAGCCACTATCCCGGTTGGGGAGACAAAATGTACATATTCAATAACAGTGAATAATATAAGAAAAGACAGAGGCTGGCTGGCATATGTGGCAGGAATTCACAATTTTAAAAAAAAGGTGATGAGGCTAGAGAACTCACAGAAGGCTTTGTAGAGGAGAATGGCATGAATGAAAAGCACAGGGGCAGGAATGAATAGAGGCTGTCTATGGAAAAGTGAGGATGCCAGCCTATTGGGAAGATAGAAGCGGTGGGGTCTTGAGACCCAGGCAGAAGGGTCTGGACCTGATGGGGTCAGAGAACAAGACATTGTGGAGGTCTGAGCTTAGGAACAATTTAGGGAAAACAGCACTGAAAAAAAGAGTAGTCTGTCAGGATAGATTTAGGAGATAAAAGGCCAGGAAGGTGGTTATGGTACAACCAGCAGGAGATGATAAAGGCTTAGGTTACAGAATTAGAAAAGGAACTAGAGTCAGCAGGGTAAAATGCGCCAGTGCTAAAGGAAGGGGGAAAGATGTATTTGGGATTTTACTTTGGATTTAAACTAATTTTGCCACTGGTTGCTGTGAACTATGATGATGACATATGTCATTGCTCTTGGGTAGACAAGAACAAGAAAATCACTCTCTATGGGCTGTATGTGTGTGTCTTTCTCTCTCCCTCACTGTTTGTGTGTGTGTGTGTATGTGTGTGTGTGTGTGTATGTGTGTGTGTGTGTGTGTGTAGTTGCAGAGCCTTATACACTTGGATAATTTCCCCTATGCCTTCTCCTGTTGCTCTGAGTAGAAATGTTAGATGGAAAACAGGGAGGTTGATCATAGGAATTAATATGTGCACATTTTTTGCATAAATTAATAACATTTATTATTTCACATAATAGCAAGCCCAAAATAGAGAAGATTCCAGGCACAGTCCAGCTAAGTGCTGGAACAATTGACTATCCATATGACATAAAAGGAACCTCCACCCTTACCTCTCACAATACATAAAAATTAATTCAAAATGATATTCACAATCCAAATACCTGACACAGGACTTCTATCCAGAGCACATAAAGAACTCTTGCAACTCAATAATAAGATGGCAAACTACTTAATATTTTTAAATGGATAATAATTCAAACAAACATTTCATAAAATAACACATCGGATTGACCAATATAGACATGTGAAAAGATACTCAATATTATTGGTTACTAGCAAAATGCAAATTATACCACAATGAGATACCACTACTCACCCACTTGAATGGCTAACATTAAAAAGAGCGATAATACCAAGTGTTGGTGAGCATGCAGATCAACTGGAACTCTCATACATTGCTCCTGAAATGTAAAATGGTATAAGCACTTTGGAAAACAGTTTGGTAGCATCTGCAAAGTTAAACGTACATTTACTATATGTCTCAGAAATTCCACTCCTGGCCATTTACTCAAAAGAAATGGAAACCTATGTCCACAAAAAGACTTGTACGTGAATGTTCATAGCACCTTTATTTATAATGGCCAAAGCAGGAAACAACCTGTATTTCCAACAGGGGGTAAATTTAAAAATCGAGTTGTATCCATACAATGAGATACTATTCAGCAATACAAAGGGACATACTACTGATACACTTATTAACACGTATGAATTCCAAAAGCTTAGCGCTGAACAACAGAAGCCAGACAAAAAGCTAACCTAGACAAAAAAACTAACTTTACTAAAATAACATTTTAGTAAAGTTGATTTTACAATCTTTACTACTGGCCGGGTGTGGTGGCTCATGCCTGTAATCCCAGCACTTTGGTAAGCCAAGGCGAGTGGATCACCCAAGGTTAGGAGTGCAAGACCAGCCTGGCCAACAGGGCGAAACCACATCTCTACTAAAAATACAAAAACTAGCCAGGCTTGGTGGTGCACGCCTGTAGTCCCAGCTACTTGGGAGGCTGAGGCGGGAGAATAGCTTGAACCAGGGAGGCGGAGGTTGCAGTGAACTGAGACCACACCACTGCCCTCCAGCCTGGGTGATACAGTAAGACTCCATCTAATAAATAAATAAATAAAATAAAATATTTACTGTTGATTATGACCAAAAAAATGAAGGTACTATGATAAGAATTCACTTAATGTCCTCAACAGGCTCTTGGAAACTAACTTTAGGCAAAATGACTTATAAGGAAACCAGTTTCACCACAAGTTAATTGATATAAACAAGAGTTATGGCATGTTTATGGTCAAAAAGTCACCAAACTTCTAAATAAAGACCCAAACAAAAGACCCAAAACACGTCTAATAGTAAACATGAAAATAAATCTGAGCTATGCATCCATTTAAGAAATCTTAATAAGTAAGAGAATTATTTACCTGTTTATTCCAGTTCAGGGCTGTGGTGACTGGAGCCTCTCCCAGCAGCTCAGGATGCCAGGTGGGAACCAGCCCTGGACAGGACGCCAACCCATCACACACACAGCCACATTCATTCACGCTGGGACCACGTGGACACGCCAGTGAACCTCATGTGCACAGCTTTGGGCTCTGGGAGGAGACAGAAGGACATGGAGAAAACCTGCACAGGCTCTGGGAGAACATGCAAACTCCACACACTCAGCGGCCCTGGCTAGAAATAGATTTTTTTTCATCAGTGTTATAAAGAAGGAATATTATTGGATGGCCTGCTGTATATTGTAGTGATTAATGAGTGCAAATCCGTGCCTTTCCTCTCTTTGCTTTTTTCATTAAAATTTGTAAAATATGAGTAAGAATACAAATTACAGAAAATAATATAGCAGACACCTTTCTGCCCATCACTAAGATAAAACAGACGTAAACACTGTATTATGGAGCTCTATAAAAAGAAAGAACAAAAGAAACACTACTACTACTACAGCTAAAGCCCCACTTTTATCCTTTCTCCCTCCTTCTCTCCTCCCCAGAGAGAACCATTTTCCTGAATTTGATGTTTATTAATCAGCTGTTTGTTTTATACATTTACCATAATAATGTAGGGCCATAAATAATGCATACATCATTTTGTATATTTTTGAATGTATATAAATGGAATCTACTGCATGTATCTTATAAATTGCTATCATTTAACAATATTTTTTGGAGTATATATGTGGTTACAGATAGATCTTGCTCATTTGTTTTAACTACTGTATGAATAAGCCACAGTGTATTTATCCATTCCCCAACTGAGGGATAGCACATTGTTACAACTTTTTCACTTTTTTATGAAGTGCTGCATAAACATCCTCATTCACATTTTTTATTCACAAGAGTTTATCCAGGGTAGATAGATAGATGTGGAATTGCTAGGTTAAGGAACGTTATGGTTATTTATGCTGCATAACAAACCACTCTAAAACAGTAGCTCAAAACAGTAACTAATTTATTTTTGCTCAAGAGTCTGCAGTTTGGGTTTGGATGGCTGATTTCTGCTCTATACAGCATCACCTGGTGCCTTCACTGGAACTGGAGTATCCACTTCCAGAATGAATTATTCTCATTACTGGCAAATTGGTATTGAGTATCAGCTAGGAACTCAGCTAGGACTATGAGCTGGAGATCTCAAGTTCTCTCTGTGTGTGGCTCTCCATGTGGTTATTTGGACTTCCTCACAGCATGGTAGATGTATTCAAAAAGTCCCAGGCAGAAGATCAAGATTTCTTCTGACCTTGTGACTAAAATTCTACAATATCACATATACTGTATTCTATTAGTCAAGCAAGTCACTAAAGCCAGTCCAGATTCAATGGGAGGAGTAACAAGGAATTTGCAGCCCTTTTAAGTCTACCACATTCTCCTCTCTAGCCATAAATTATTTACATTTCTCATACATGCAAAATATATTCACCTGCCCCTAAGTCTCAGCCTAATTTAACATCAGGATTAGATTTGAGGACCAAGACTTCGTCAGCTAAATCAGGTCTAGGTGGAGATGAGGCTCCTCAACTGAAATTCCTTGAGTACAGAGCCTCTAGATCTAAGAACCTATGAAATAAGGAAACGAATTCTGTTCCCCCACATGCCCAATATACAATGGTGAGTTAGAAGCAATAATCACAGTAGACACTTCCATTCACAAAGGAAGGGAACAGGAGATAAAGAGCAGTCCATAGCAATTCTGAAATCCATCACTAGCTCTTTCACCAGGGCCCAGTCCTGCTCTCTGGGAATGATTCTCCTTAGCTCTTGGCTCCACCCTCTGAGATCCTGGTTGTATCCACTGAATCATTCTTCCTTATACATAAGAAATGGCCTGTGGACAGGCAGGACTTCTGGAATGGTGGTGCGAGGAGTTCAACAAAGTATTTCTGCAGTAAAACAACAATTTAATTGCTGAAAATTCTTTTTATAAAACATGTAGAATTTCTGGAAATTGTCCTAAGAACATATAGCAAATGAAGAAACATTTATCCAAGAAAATGTACTAAATCTTAACAAGTGCGGTGAGAGTTTGTGGTATTTGAACTACTACCTGCTCCATGCTCCACCCAACAAGATCTGTGCAATGAAATCTTAACTCTGGGCATGTGTGGATGTGAAGACAGGTGTTCCCTTTCCCCACAACTAGTCCAGGGCTATAGTTTTAACCTGACAGGAGCAGGCTGCTGGTGTCTCTCATCTTCCCTAGCCCTATGTTGCAAAAGTTCTATCCCTGGTAAACAAGTCTGAGAGGACAGGAACTTCCCTTTCCCCATCCAGTTCCCACTAGTAGGGCAAGGGCTCTCCCTGATGGGTGATAGGCCTAGAGGAATGGTACCCAGTTGGCTCTACCCCAGCTCATTCAGAGGATAGAGGTTCTATGATGAGACAGGCAAGCTGAGAAAACCAGGGGCTACCACCACCCCCAGTGAAGCAGAAGTGCCACTCCAGAAGAAGCAATCCACTGCCCCTGACCTCAGCTCCAGTGCAGTGGTGTGACCACCTCGCCTGACAGTCCAACAGTGGTGCAGAAGTACTGCCCAGGAGGAGAGGCAGGCCACAAGGACAGAGAGTTCCACAGCTCTGCCTGAAATGATGGACTTTATTTAAAAGAGAACATGGGAAGTTCATGCCTAAGGCCTTGCCAAAAACAATGGATTTTGAATGTTCACAGCAAAGAAATGATCAATGTTTGAGGTGACAGATATGATAATTATCCTGATTTAATCATTATGAAACTGGCTTTGCAAAATTATAAATGAGGAAATTATGACAGTGAAGGAAATCAGACCTAACCAACTCCATCTTGCCTCTAGCCTTTAAGATGTCCTTGTTCATTCCTGGGCATAGGCCGAACTAACTTTGGGAAGGAATTCAGTTCATGGTTTGACTCTGAAACAAAATTGATAACAGCTCTTTCTTGAAAATACTCCCTTCTTGCCTGGGGACCAGTCTGCCTTTGCAGGACTAACAAATTAGCTACAAGATTAGAAATTACAATTTAGGGGTCATGCAGCCTTGCTCCTGGGGACAACATCACTATTGTGAAACGTAAGATCACTGCTTAAGATATTTTGCAGATCCTGCACTGGATGGATCAGCTAATACCACTCAGACCCATAATCTGGCTCAGCCAGGTCTGCCATCCCACCCAGGAACATAAAACAGCAAGAAAAACTCACTTCATCCCTCACCGTGATTCCATCTCCAACCTGACCATTCAGCACTCCCCACTTCCCAAGCCTCTACCGCCAAATTATCTTTAAAAACGCTGATCCTTGAATACTCAGGGAGACTGATTTGAATAATAATAAAACTCCCATCTCCTGCACAGCCAGCTCTTCGTGATTACTCTCCCTCCATTGCAATTCCCCTGTCTTGATAAATTGGCTCTGTCTAGGCAGCACGGAAGGTGAACCCATTGGGTGGTAACAGTTATACATTATATACATGTATCAAAATATCATTCTGTATCTTATATACAATTATTATGTGTCAACTAAAAAGGAAAAAAAAGAAACTGGAAACTGTACCAAAGGAAAAAAAAAGATTTTGGTGACAAGCAATTAAGAAAGGCTGGTAGAAGCACCTTGGGATGCCGAGGCGGGTGAAACACCTGAGGTTAGGAGTTTGAAACTAGCCCGGCCAAGAGAGTGAAACCCCATCTCTATTAAAAATACAAAAATTAGCTGGGTGTGTTGGTGCGTGCCTGTAGTCCCAGCTACCCAGGAGGCTGAGACAAGAGAATCACTTGAAACCTGCAGGCAGAGGTTGTGGTGAGCTGAGATCGCGCCACCGCACTGCAACCCGGGTGACAGAGCAAGACTCTCAAAAAAAAAAAAAAAAGAGAAAAAGAAAAATAAAGGCTGGTAGCTTCATGAGACAAATATGACTGACCCTTGAACCAGGCAAGGATTACAGGCACTGACTCCCACACAGTCAAAAATACAGTTACAACTTTTGACTCCCTAAAATCTTAACTACCAGGTGCCTATTGTTGACTGGAAACCTTCCCGAAAACAAAAATAGTTGATTAACACATAGACCAGTGTTTACACATCTTTTGTGCATTCATTACATACCTTTGTCTTAATTTTCTCAATATTTCTAGGCTATGCAGTTCATCTACAAGTTTTCCAAATTGTGGCCAATCTCCAAAAACTTCCCAATATACTTGTTGAAAAATTTCTGTGTATAAGTACACCTGTGCAATTCAAACCTGTGTTGTTCAGGGGTCAAATGCAGCAATGAGCAAGAAGGCAGACCAGTCACAAGATTGACAGAGAGAATCCAGGAAACAGACAGCTAAGAAGAGCACTCCTGGGATCGCACTCCCCACAGCCCCAGATCTCTTTGATGAGAAATTGCCATTGTACCTCGCTTCTTTAAACGTGATTTACTTTGGTTCTTTGAACATATTTATACTAGCTTCTTTGAAGTCTTTTTCTGTGTTTTTCCCATTACACCACATCTGAAGACACATATCAGTTTGTTCCATTGTCAGCAATGATAATTTGACCACTTGGTTAAGATAGTCCTCCAGACCTCCGCACTGTAACAGAATCTTTTCCTCTTTGTAAATGATGCTAAACTTGTCCTCAGATTGGCCAGTAGGAGTCCATCTGAGGCAGTTCTTATGTTTTTTTGTTTTTTTTTGGTTTTTTTTTTTTTTCTGCCGTATCCTCTTAGTCTTTGTGCATGTAATATCTTCTTAACACAATAAAATATCCCAGGCTCACCTGGTATTTTTTCCCTTGCCCCAGACCTGTTCTCAGCCATTTCTCCAAGGTACAAGAGTGTATCCTTTTGAGGGTTCTAGTTTTATGTGGGGGCCTCAATTCTATCTCTTTTTCTTTTAGTTTATTATTCTTTCTAATAAATTATTGGGGTACAGGTGATATTTGGTTACATGAGTAAGTTCTTCAGTGGTGATTTGTGAGGTTTTGGTACACCCATTTTGATGGGCATTTGGGTTGGTTCCATGGTTTTGCAATTGTGAATTGTGCTGCTATAAACATGCATGTGCAAGTATCTTTTTTGAATAATGACGTCCTTTCCTCTGGGTAGATACCCAGCAGTGGGATTGCTGGATCAAATGGTAGTTCTACTTTTAGTTCTTTAAGGAATCTCCACACTGTTTTCCATAGCAGCTGTACTAGTTTACATTCCCACCAGCAGTGGAGAAGTGTTCCCTGTTCACCACACCCATGCCAGCAACTACATCATCCCATATAACTCAATGAATAAATCTCCTGTACTTATGTAAACTTCTATAAAACTCAGGCCCTTGGGTTACTGACACTAACCTTCTCCCATGCCAGACAAGCCTCACATTTAACCCATGTGCTTTCCACTCAGTTCTTAGTCTTTTTGGGGGACTCTGACTTTTGGGAATTTCTGTTTCTTAATTGTATACTCAACTATGCATTTTTAAATGAAATATTTTATCCAACAATGGGTGTTTCATAGTCAGAAAATTTTTAAGCTGTCTATCAAATCACCTTTATTTCTATTTGCAGCCTTTGGGAGTATTTGTGATCTGAGAAGAAAATCCAGACAGAATTCTGTTGGGATCCTTCTTTCTTGGACGATTTCATACATGATGTTTATCTCCAGGCTGAATAATAGACTACAAGAGCCCCTTCTCAATTCCAAGCTGTTCTCCACGTTCTTTTCTTTGCTGCAGGCTACAAACTCTCAGTTTTCTCTCATCTCCTCTCCATAGTTGCTATCTCCTCCACTCTCCCATAATTGTGGTTATGTAAGGGGCCATAACCTCCTCAGCTTCCCCCCTTTTGGGGGCTCTACATAACTATCTACACTTAAATGTTTTATTAGCTCATTTTAAGGGCTTTACAAGCGCATCGTGTGACAAAACACACAGAGGTTAGCAAAACATGAGGCCAGTACAACATCTTTTAGTTATGGTCTGTGTTCTGTTGACCTTTTATACAGGGGGTCTCTGACACAAGTTTTCCCAAACTCTGAAGACCAGTGTTCTGGTTCTTCAAGAATGAATCCGTTTCTCTTGGCTCAGGTCTGCCTCCCACCCTACTCAATGAATGATGATTCTGCTATGGGGAACACTGGCATTTTAAAAGAGTTCATTGATTATGCATCAACATCTGTATAGCAAATGCACCATTCAGCAGTAGCAAGTAGGACACATTGAAATTCTGATTTAATAAGAAAAAAAAGAAATATATCTTTCACAGATCCATTTATGTGCCAAAATACTAGAACTGTCAGAATCTCTGCAACACCTTATATGAGGACTTTTATTTTCTTTAGGGAAGAAGAAAGTGCATATGTTTAGAGAGGGATTGCTAATTGCAAATTTCAACCCATATATCAGGTAAGTATTAAAAACATATATTTCTACAAGCCAATCTCCCAGAATTTGATTAAGTCTCCCTTGGGCAGTTTATGCCAGCATGCCACCGACAAAACCAAATCAAAATAAGTATCCCCACCACCCACTTTGTGTAAATGAGCCTTTTTATTTTGACTCTTGAAACCAAACTTCTTTGGTGCATCCTCATGTATTTCTTTCTGGAAAAGGAAAAAGCAAACCATAATTAAATTGAAATATTTCGGTCTACGAATTTACTGTTCAGCTGTCCTGAGGCCAGGAGTGATGGGCTGTATGGCCAAAATCCCATAATAACAATAAAAAAAATCCTTCTCCATTAATCCAGGGATTCTTATCCTGAGGTCCATGAACTCCTATGGGATCCATAGTAGACTTTATGAAGACTTTGAACTCTCCAAAATTGTGTACTAAATTATGTAGGAAAGTGGGGGATTAGGGCTTATGTGCATTCTTTGGGGAAAGAGGGCCTGGCCTTCATCAGATTCTCCAAGATATTCAAAACCCTTTGCAAAATGGCTGGCTTGGTAGATCAAGAAAAATGGCTAACTTTCTGCCCCTTTCTACAAAGGCCTTGAGTTTGGTCCCATTTGATTCAGGAGGCTTTCCAAGTGACTAAAATGTATGAATAAACAGTGTTTATAAATAGGCTCAGACCTGCCAAATGCTATCCAAAATGGCATGCATGGGTCATGGGCCCAGGACTCATCAAAAGTTATGTTGTCCTAGACAAGATGCTGAAGGTGGGCCCTGATCGGCTTCGGGTAGATATATCTCACAGTTTGGCCTCTTCCTTTCCAGGCTCTTTAAACTCAGCAGTGGCGTTATACATGCTCTACAACTCAATATCTTGGCATCCACCTAGCTGTCGTGCTCCTAACTTGGGGTGTCAAATTTCAAGGGGAAAAATATTTTTGAATAACAGCACTTCATATTTATTAAGCATTTCCTCTGCGTCAAACACTGTGCTCAGTGTTTTATTTTTATTTATTTATTTATTTATTTATTTATTTTCCAGAAGGAGTTTTGCTTTTGTTGCCCAGGCTGGAGTGCAACAGCATGATCTCAGCTCATTGCAACCTCTGCCTCCTGGATTCAAGATATTCTCTTGCCTCAGCCTCTGGAGTAGCTGGGATTACAGGCGCCCACGACCACGCCCAGCTAATTTTGTGTAATTTTAGTAGAGAAGGGGTTTCACCATTTTGGCCAGGCTGGTCTTGAACTCCTGACCTCAGGTGATCCACCCGCCTTGACCTCCCAAAGTGCTGACATTACAGGCATGAGCCACCACACCTGGCCCGTGCTCAGTGTTTTGTATGTCATTTAATCCTCATGACAAAAGTGTTATTATTAGTTCCATTTTACTTAGGAGGAAACTGAGGCTCAATACCGAGGCTGTGACTAGCCAAGATCACAGAGCTGGGAATAGGTGAAAGTGTCAAACTTCATGGTATTTACCATGAGACTGCACTGCTCCCCATTTCTCCCCAAATTTCCCTTTCCATTCAGAATCCCTTCTCCCACTCTTATTCGGCACAGTCCATATACTCTCTCCAGGTATTGGTAACTCCAGAAAAAAAGCAATAAAAGCATTTACAAAATACCATGTGCCAAGCACTGTATCAAATGTTGTTCATACAGTATCTTACTTAATCTTAAACAAAAAATCCAGTACCCTCTTGCATAGGGCATAATGAAACAATATGGTTAGCAGTTAATAGTATCGTTTTAGGAATCAAACTATACCATTTTACAGATGAGGAAAGCAGCGCCCAGAGAGGCTAAATAATTGTCCAAGGCCAAACAGCTAGTAAGTGGCAAAGCTAGGATATGATCTTAAAATTATCTGACTCAAAAGACTGTGCTCTTAAACACAGAAAAAAAATCTTTTAAAAACACTAAGTGTGATGTGAAGACAATCAGTCATCAACGTTGATACTATTTTAGTGAGGTGAACAGCAGGGGTAAACACCCAGCTTCATTTTCTTTTTTCTGTGACATGTTGCCTTTCCTGTGTCCCTCTCTACGTGATGGAGCCTCACATGCAGTAATTTGTGCTAACATAAGCATAATGAGACAGAGTCCAGGCACTGTGCATATATAAGCCAAACAGTACACAAAACTTCCAATTGACTAAACCAGTCATGCCGAATTTATGAAGAGAAAAGAAACGGGCAGACAACGTGACCAAAATGCACTCTCGCTGAAAAGCACTTTTTGTTCCCCTGCACTCCCTGCTTTATTGCCTTGTAAAACAAGAATTACGGCATAAAGCGCATGGCTTATATCGCAAGCAGGTCACATGTGGTGCTGGTGACCTGCGGCTCTTATCTACCCCTAGCAGATTCACTTACAGCCCTCTTCTGTCTCTGCACACTTCCCTGAATATAAATATGCTTGCTAAATGGTCTGCACCTTCCTTCCATTCTTGCCTTGGGTAGGAAACACACAGAATTCTGGGACAAGACATGAGGATCTTTTAGTTTAGTGAGACAATAGTCTTGGTTTTAATGAAAAGGAGAAGGGCTACTGTGTCTCCGCTGCAGATGGTATTAGGGGAGGGAAGAAGTAGTCGGAATATTAAATCGTCTTTCTTTGTATGCATGGTCAGATTTGCTATTCAAAATTCAGCAAGCTTTGAAAACACGCCGCTGCGCACTGCATCCAGGTTTGGCAGCTCTTCCTTTTCTGTTGGGATGAGCGCCCGACCTCAGGGAATAGTTCCTTTAGATGTCAGCTGCACCCCTTGCCCAGACAAAGCTTCCCACAGCTTGACTTATTCCAAAGAACCCCCATAGCAACTGAGGAGCTATTAGCATGGTTAGATGTCTGGTAGGCCGAGCTGCATCCACAGAAAGAGTGAGAAATGGAGATGAGAGAGATGTTGTTGATAGAAGCTTCACAAGTGAGGAAAAAGGCACTGAGAATTGTAGACGAATCTCTTTTCAGCAAGGTGGCACGAAGGGTCTACGTAGATGTTAGCCTCTGGAGAATTCTTCAACTCCAGATTTTAGTGTCTCAGAGAAAATGTAGTCCTTAGGAAAGGCTGGAACTTTTCCAGTATGACACTTGGCAATAGCATCATGTGACAGTCAAGTGGTGAGTGTCAGCATGACCACCATACATTTTCACTCATTTGCACAACCCATAAACAAATATTCCAAAAAATGTCTCATATTTATAAAACACTGGGGATTTTCCAAGCACTTCTGTGGGACTTACTTTATCAGATAAAGGCAGAATTTATTATCTGCATTTTTCAGGCTAATTAATCAAAAGTACTTACTGTGAGCCCGCTATGTGCATAGGAGACACACATCATACTAGTGTACAGTACATACTGAAGCAATGGCTTTCGTGGTTAAAAGAACAAGTTTAGGAGTCAGACTTACCTGGCTTTGAGTCCCCTCTATGCCATTTGCCATGTGACCTTGAGCATATGTCTCAACCTCTTCCTGACTCAATTGCCTAATCTGTCAAATGGAGATTATAACAACCTCATATAATTGCGATGACTATCAAATGAGAAGATAATATATGTCAGGTGCTTGGCACTGTACCTAGAATATATTAAGGGTTCAACAGGTGGTAGCTCTGAGTAGTGGTGATGTTTTTATCACTAGCTGCAGTGAGGAAAACAATAAGTATAAGACAGTCCCTGCCCTCAAAGAGTTCCCTGTCTAGCTGGGAAAATAAGTTGCCCACACATGAAAAAAAAATACTATCAACACCAGGCAGTAACTATTATGTGCCACACGAGTGATGAAGAAAATGTTAGTCTAAAACACACACACACACACACACACACACATAACACAATTAAAAATGTGCAAAGGATTTGAATAGACATTTCTACAAATAAGAAATGAAAACGGCCTATAAGCCAATGAAAAGATACTCAATGTCATTAGTCATTAGGAAAATGCAAATCAAAACTAGGAGACATCATTTTACATTCAGTTGGATGGCTAGATAATAACAAGTGTTAGCAAGAATGTGGAGAAATTGGAACCCCCATACATTGTTGGTGAAAATGTAAAATGGTACAACCACTACGGAAAAGAGTCTGGCAGTTCCTCACAAAGCGTAACACAGAGTTACCATATGACTCAGCAATTCCACTCCTTGATATATACCCAACATAATTGAAGTATTATTTATGCAAACAACTTGTACATAAATGCTCATATTGGCATTATTCATAATAACAAAAAAGTGAAAACAACCCAGATGTCTGTAAACTGATGGACAGATAAATAAAACATGGCATACCCATATAACAGAATATTATTTGGCAATAAAAAGAAGTGAAGTACTGATACATGGACAACATGAACAGATCTTGTTAAAGAAGCCAGATGCAAAAGGCCACATATTGCATGATTCCATTCATATGGAATGTCCAGAATAGGCAAACTCAGTTACAAATTTGTGGATATCTATTGCTGGGGATGGGGTGGAGTTTGGGAGTGATGGCTAAGAGGTATGAGGTTTTTAATGAGGAGAGGAAGGAGTAAAAATGGTCAATATTCAATCACGGTGATGGACATACACCTCTGTGAATAGACTGAAAGCCACTGAATTGTATACTTTAAATGGGTGAATTTTGTGGTATGTGAATTATATCATAAGAACTCTGCTTTTTAAAATAATAATAATAATAATGTGCTATATAGGAACAGAAAACCAAGCACTGCGTGTTCTCACTCATAAGTGGGAGTTGAACAATGAGAACACATGGACACAGGGAGGGGAGCATCATACACTGGGGCTTGTCAGGGGGTGTGGGGCAAGGGGAGGGAGAGCATTAGAACAAATACCTAATGCATTCAGGGCTTAAAACCTAGATGATGGGTTGATGGGTGCAGTAAACCACCATGGCACATGTATACCTATGTAACACACCTGCACGTTCTGCACGTGTATTCCAGAACTTAAAGTAAAATTAATAATAGTGCTATAAAAATTTGGAGGATAATGACATAACTATATATTAGGCAGCAGTTATTGAAATGAACTGAGTGTGGGCAGTATTTTGAAAGCTAGAGAAGTGAAGATTGGGCATATGTGTCAGTTAGTTATGGCTGCTTAACAAACCATCCTATAACTTGTGGCTTAAAACAGCAAACACTTATTTCTCACGTCTGAGTGTCACCCAGAGATCAGCTGGCCTCATCTTGGTTTGGCTCCAAATGGTGGCTATGGAGAGAGGTCTTTTCCACATTTCTCTCATTCTCCTTGGACCTACAGGCTACCCAGAGCAGGTTCTTTTCATGTGATGGCAGAAGCACTAGCCTGATCACACAAGTCATTGCTTACATCATATCTACGAATATCCTATTGGCCAAAGCAGGTCAGATGGTGAAGTCTGAAGTAAAAGGGTAGAGTCTGGCCAGGTGCAGTGGCTCATGCACGTTGGGAGGCTGAGGTAGGCAGATCGCTTGAGACCAGGAGTTTGAGACCAGCCTGGCCAACATGGTAAAACCTCACCTCTACTTAAGGTATACAAAAAGTTGGCGGGGCGAGGTAGTGCGCACCTTCATATCTTGCTTCTCAGGAGCAAGCTAGTGAGGAGGCTGAGGCATGAGAATCACTTGAACCCATGAGGAGGAGGTTGCAGTGAGCCAAGATACAGTGAGACTCGATCTCCAAAAACAAAACAAAAACAAAAAATCTGCAGAGTCACATGGCAAAGAGAAAGACACAGGGATGAGTGGAGTATTCGAATCAATAATCCAAACTAACACAGTGTTCCAGATAGAGAGAACATTCATTCATCAAACAAACACTGTCTACTGCGTAGCAGGTGATTCTGAGAACCAGGATAAATACAACAGGAAACAAATCATGTTCCTCACTTTCATGCAGATCACAGTAGTCAGTGAACCCAAAACAGCAGGTTTAAGATGGACCTGTAAACAAGCAGCAACAAACGAAAGTACCGAAAGGATCCAAACTTGTGAGGCAAATGAGTTGAAATGAGAGGCAGGACTAAGATGACTTGGGGAATGCAAGTGTAGTCTAAAGGAGGCAACTGCTACTTAGCACTAGACTGTTACCTGGAGGATACATGAGCTTACTCTTTATATCCTTCATGTAATAAACCCTACTGTGCAAGCCAAACAAAACTCAGGGCATGGCCTGAAACCCACAAGTTTGTTGGCCATCTGATATGAAAACAACAAACAAACAAAACCAATTGGGGGAAATATGCTAACTCCTGTAATGGAGGTCCATAAAACAAGCAATAGAAGCAAAAGGGAAGGTGTGCCTTTGACTGCTAGGGGGACTTTAGGAAGGCAACAAAGGGAAGGTGACTTTTGAGTGGACTCTCTGAGGGCAGAAGGCAGGAAATTCAGGCAGAAGGAATGTGTGCACAAAGGTATGGAGGATTGAGAGAGCATGGTGTGTTCAAGAAACTTCCAGTAAATTCACATGGCTAGAGGCTAAGGTTCTAGAGAAGCAAGAAATGAAACTGATGCATTAGACAGGCACCAGATTGTGGAAGTTCTTTTAGGTCATACCAAATTGTTCAGACTTTATCCTAAATGCTTGTGAGCAGGGAATGGACACGATCAGGTTATCTGTCTACTATAGGTGTGATGGATTTCAGGAATGCAAATGGAAATAGGGAGACCAGGGCAGAGGCTATTTCCGTAGTCCAGGGAACTGAACTAAGGCAGTGACAGTAGGAAGCAAAAAGTTAGATGGATGTGAGATGTGACAAGCAGGCAGAATCTACTGAATTTGGTTACACATTTAAATGTGGGTAGAGAATGAGAGAGAAAACGATAGAATGAGACTTTGATTTCTGGGTTGAGCAACTTGATGATACAATAAAATGTCATCCATAAAGACAGGGAGAACAGAAGGAGAATGTTGGGGTGGTGGCTTGAAATTACCACTTAGTTTTGGACATGTTATGTTTGGGGAGAGATGTCTACTAGCTAGTTGAATAGGCAGGTCTAGAGCTCAGCAGAAAGGCTGGGGCTACAGATGTGGATTTGGGCATCTTCAGCTACAGGGCGGTAATTGAAGCCAATGGTTCAAATAAACTTAAAGTTGAGAGTATAAAAAATAAGGGAAATCCTAGGGAAGAATAATGTTCAAGGAGTGGGCTCACAAAGAATTTGCAAAGGATAATGAGGAATAATCAGAGAGATAGGAAGAGAAACAAGAAAGGATGACACCATAGAAAGGAAATCTAAAGATAATTTCAAAAAAGGAATGGTCATCATTAATTGCCAAAAGAGACTGAGTCAGGTGGAATGCAGAGAGTTCAGTGAGTTTGACAAAAATATACTCATCGGAACCCTTGACCTGAGCTCAGAAAAGTGATGAGGAGTGGTGATGGGGAGAGCAGAAGGCTAGTGATGACGAATTAAAGAGAAAGTGGAAGGTGAGAAAGTGAATATGGTGAATGTCGGACTTTCTCTGGAGAAGCTGGGATGAAAACTAAAGAAGAATGAATATTCAGGGTTAAGTAAGTTTTATCTCATTTTGGTTTTGGTTGGTTGTTGTTTAAGATGGGATATCTCTGAACTTGTTAAACAAGCATCCAACAGAGAGGAGATGATTTAATGCATAGGAGTTAGAAATGATAATATATTGGGTAAGTTCCCTAAAATACTGGTGAGGAGGGTAAAGCAATGACACTGATGGGATCCAAGCAAAGTCGGAGGGACTATTCTCTAATCATAGGAGGAAAGCAAGTTCAATATGTGTAGATGTAAATAGATTAGTAGGTTTAGTAGTAAGGAATTGAGGAAGTTCCTGTTTGGTGGCTTCTATTTATCATGTGTAGTAAGAACCAAGGTTACCTTCTGAAATTAAGGAAGAAAGTGGTAGGGTAAAGGGCATGAGAAGACTGGGAGCTTTGAAAATAGCCCCTGAAGAGAAGGAGAAAGATGCTGACAAAGGATGAAGAGTAGGACAGCTGGGTAGCCACTTAGCGTGAAGTATCAAAGGTCCCACTAAGGTTAGAAAGTATGAATTTGCACTGAACCCAATCTGAAAAATTGTGTGATTTTTCTCCAGCAGTGCTCAGCAGCGCAGGAAGAGGAACAAAAGAGTTGGAAGTCTGAATTGGTTTGGAGTTTGGGTTTCACATGGTGAAGAAGCAGGTGGAAGAATAAAAGCAAGATTCAACGGTTGATGTGATGAACCATGAGATTGGTACTACAGAGGACAAAAAGTGAATTAGGAGAAAAACTAAGTGGTTTCAATTAGATCAGGAAATGGATATGGTATTGACACAAGAGTGAGAGGTTTTCGAGAGTAAAAAATTGTGGATAGAGAGATCTCAGAACATTAGATATTAGGGATAAAATGTGACGAATTCCGAAGTGTGGTCTTACGGAGAATGGCTGAGGTGGAGTGGAGGTGGGGTTAAAGAAGAGTAGAGAAGGGAAAGACCAGGAAATTGGATGGATTATCCAAAATGATGGCACTTAGATGGATATGAAGATCATGATCTGGGTGACAAGTTCTTCACCAAATAAAAGTGAGGTTACGAAGTGATAGCAGTAAGAAAGAATCGAAGATACTGTATCTAAATGACATGTGCCTTAAAGACGAAAGGTCATTTGGAAATGGCACTTGAAATCAAGTATAATTCTGACCTTACTCTCATCCTGTAATTCAGGGTCATAGAAGAATACGCAGCAAGTACTCAGAGGATCACAGCAAGTCCTTAACCTGGGAGAGAGCCAGGATCCAGTCTAAGGGCTCCAGAAGGCACCATGGTAATAGCTGGTAGAGAAGTAAGTAGGTGAATGAATTCAGGGTTGAGTTGGTGTGAAGGAAGCACATGGTGGTCTAAGAATGACCAGAGATGAGACTTAAGATAGAATAGCCAGAGAGGTTAGCATTTGGGAAGATGGCAAAGAGGAGAAAAGATGAGAAATCTAATGGGATTGGCTGATATCAAAGCCCTGAAAGGAACTACAGAGGAACATTTCCATACCAATGCAGACCCAGGCACTGGGTACCACAAAAGGCATGTGTCATTAGTCCTATATGATTTAATCACTGAACTTCTTTGGCCCAGGGTTTCAAAAGACCATGGGCTCAAGAGTCAGATTCTTGAGGTTCTAATCTCAGCTCTACTGTTTCCAACCATGTGACTTCAGAAAAATTACTTAACCTCTCTAAGGCTCCTTGATAAAGGAGAGATGATAATAGTATGGACCTCACAGAGTTGTCAAAAAGCTTAAAGAGATGCTATGTGTGAGATGCCTGGTACATGATAGGCATTCAATAAATGTTAGCTATATTTGCCAATGTTGGTAAAAAGTAGTTTTGGCCTCTGCACTGAATTCTCTAGGGTTATGTAGGCAAAAGCCTATGTTGCATTGCTTTTTGGCTGTCTCACAGTCTTCCCCACCTAATCTCTTCTTCTTACACTGTTCCCTACTTCACTGAATAATCGCCACCTATTTTACTATCCAGATCAGAAACCTAGATATTATCCTTGATTTCTCCCCATGGATTAACTTTTCATATCAAATCCATCATCAAATCCTGCCATTTTTGTCTACTAAATATAATTCAGTCCGGCCACTTGTCTCCATCTCCACTGCCACAATCTTACTCCAAGAGCCTGGAAGCTATCCCGGATTCTTCTCTTTTCCTAACACCCTACACCAGTCATCACTAGTTCCTTTCATTCTACCACCTAATCACATCTTTTTTCTATTATTTTTTAAACTTTTAATAGGGATGTATATCATACATGTAGAAAATTATATAAAACATATGCACAACTTAAAGAATGATTACAAAGTGAATACCAATTAACCAAGATAAGCACTACCAGTCCTTTAAAAGTGCCTTCATGTTATGTTGCCCCCTCATCACGTTATTTCTCTCTCCCCAGAAGTAATCACTACTGTAAATTTTGTAGAATTAATTCCTTGCTTTTCCTTATAACTTTACTATCTATGTAGGCATCCTTAAACAATATAGTTTAGTTATGCCTAAAGTTCACAGAAATGGAATCATATATTCTTTGGTTACTTACTTATTTTGCACAATATACTTGTGAGATTCATCTATGTTGGCATTCACTTCCTCTGCTATCTTGGATTTCATTGCACAAAGATATCATAATTGATTTATTCATTCTACTCTTGATGGACATTTGCATTTTTCCAATTTGGGGCTATGACAATGTAGCTATTAACATATATAAGAGATATTCTAGGAGACACACCTAATAGTTGAACTGGTGGGTTATAAGAATCTTCTATCTTCTATCAGATAGTGATGAACTATTTCTTTTTCTTTGTTATTTTTTTTTTGTTTTTTTTTGGGTTTTTTTTGTTGTTGTTGTTGTGGTTTTTGAGATGAAGTCTTGCTCTGTCACCCAGGTTAGGGCACAGTGGCGGGATCTCTGCTCGCTGCAACCTCCACCTCCCGGGTTCAAACGATTTTCCTGCCTCAGCCTCCCAAGTAGCTGGGATTACAGGCATGTGCCACCATGCCCAGCTAATTTTTGTATTTTTAGTAGAGACAGGGTTTCACCATGTTGATCAGGCTGATCTCAAACTCCTGACCTCATGATCTGCCCACCTCGGTCTCCCAAAGTGCTGGGATTACATGGGTGAGCCACAGTGCCCAGCCGAACTATTTCTTTTGTATCTGTACCAATCTACATTCTCACTGGCAATGTATGAGATTTGCCATTGTATTTCACTTCTAAACTTAGGGGAAAGCATTGTTTCCACCCTTAAATATGGTGTTAACTGTGGATATTTTTGGTAAGCACCCTTTTTATTAGGTTAAGAAAATTTCCTTCTATTCCTGGTTTGTTGCATCATGAATGGGCATTGGCTTTTGTCAAATTCTTTTTCTGCCTATCTTGAGATGATTGTGGGTTTTTTGTCCTTTATTCTATTAATACAGTATATTACATTAATTGATTTTCAGATGTTAAACTAGCATCACTAGAATAAATCTCATTTGTGTCATGGTGCATAATCCTTTTTATATGTTGCTGAATTTGGTTTGCTAATTGTATTAGATTTCTAGTGCTGCATAACAAATTACCACAAAGTCAGCTGCTTAAAACAACACCCATTTATTATGTCACAGTTCTGTAAGTCAGAAGTCAAGCATGTCATACCTGGGATCTCTGCTAAGGGTACCATAAGACTGAAATCAAGGTACCAGCCAGACTGAGTCTCACCTGGAGGCTATGGGAAAATATCTGTTTCCAAGCTTTTATTGGAAGAATTGAGTTCCCTGTGATTGTAGGATCAAGGTACTAATTTCCTTGCTGACTAACTTTTGGGGGCTGCTCTAAGCTCCTAGAGACTGCTGGTATTCTCTGCTCTCTGCTTTTTCAAGCAGCAACAGCATGTCAAATCCTTGTCATGCTTCAAATCTCTTACTTCCCCTTCTGAGACCAGCCAGAGGAATCTCTCTGCTTTTGAAGGGCTCATGTTATTAAGCTAGGCCAACCTGGATAATTTCCCTTTCAGTCAACTGATTTAGAAACTTAATTACATCTGCAAAATCCCTTCACAGCAATGCCTAGATTAGTGTTTTATTAAATAACTGATAAAATATGTGTGTACACCAAGGACCAGGAATCTTGGGGAATCATGTTAGAGTTCTGCCTACCACTCTAATATTTTGTTAAGGATATTTGCATCTGTTTTTATGAGGGATATCGATTTGTAGTTTTATTTCATAGAGATATCTTTTTCAGACATTGCTATCAGGTGATATTGGCCTCATGGAATAAGGTGGGAAGTGACCCCTTTCCTTTATTTCTGAAAGTGTTTGTGAATAAGTGGTATTATTTCCTCTTTAAATATTAGATAAAACTCACCAGTGAAGCCATTTAGATACGAATTTTTATTTTTGAAAATTTTTAATTATTATTAGGTTGGTGCAAAAGTAATTGTCGTTTTACCATTGAAAGTAATGGCAAAAACTGCAATTTCTTTTGCACCAACCTAACATTTCATTTTTTTACTTGTTATGCGTTTGTTTTGTTTTGTGATGGAGTCTTGCTCTATCACCCAGGCTGGAGTGCAGTGGTATGATCTTGGCTCACTGCAACCTCTGCCTCCCAGGTTCAAGCAATTCTCCTGCCTCAGTCTCCCAAGTAGCTGAGATTACAGGCACCCACCACCACACCCGGCTAATTTTTGTATTTTTAGTAGATGGGGTTTCACCATGTTGGCCAGGCTGACCTCGAACTCCTGACCTCAAGTGATCTGCGCACCTTGGCCTCCCAAAGTGCTGGGATTACAGGCATTAGCCACTGTGCCCAGCCTACTACTTATAGGTCTATTTAGATGTTTTCATTTCTTCCTGAATTTGTTCCCACCTTATTCTATGAGGCCAATATCACCTGATACCAATGTCTGAAAAAAGATATCTCAATGAAAGAAAACTACAAACCAATATCCCTCATGAAAACAGTTGCAAAAACATTTCTAGAAATGTGTCCAGTTCATCTTTGTTGTCTAATTTGTTGACATCATGTTGTTTATAATATCCCCTGTACTGGACTGAATACTGTTTCCAAAATATCTGCGTCTACCCATAATCTCAGAATGCGATTTTATTTGGAAAAATCATGTTTGCAGATACAATTAGTTAAGATTACATCATTCTTTTTTTTCTCTATTTTTTTTTTTTAGTGGAAAAATAGCCAGTCTCTAAAGCTGGCTTGTTGTTGTTGTTTTTTAATTGTACTTCAGGTTCTGGGGTACATGTGCAGATCCTGCAGGATTGTCACATAAGTACATACATGCCAAGGTGACTTGCTGCCTCCATCCCCCCGTCACCTATATCTGGCATTTCTCTCCATGTTATCCCTCCCCAAGCTCCCCACCCCCTGCTGTCCCTCCCCTAGACCCCTGAAACAGACCCCAGTGTGTGATGCTCCCCTCCCTGTGCTCCTGTGTTCTCATTGTTCAACACCTGCCTATGAGCGAGAACATGCTGTATTTGGTTTTCTGTTCTTGTGTCAGTTTGCTGAGAATGATGGTTTCCAGATTCATCCATGTCCCTACAAAGGACACAAGCTCATCATTGTTTATGGCTGCATAGTATTCCATGGTGTATATGTGCCACATTTTCTTTGTCCAGTCTATCATTGATGGGCATTTGGGTTGTTTTCAGGTCTTTGCTATTGTAAACAGTGCCACGATGAACATACATGTGCATGTGTCTTTATAATAGAATGATTTATAATCGTTTGGGTACATACTCAGTAATGGGATTGCTGGGTCAAATGGAATTTCTATTTCTAGATCCTTGAGGAATCACCACATTGTCTTCCACAATGTTTGAATTAATTTACACTCCCACCAACAGTGTAAAAGTGTTACTTTTTCTCCACATCCTCTCCAGCATCTGTTGTCTCCTGATTTTTTAATGATTGCCATTCTAACTGGCGTGAGATGCTATCTGAATGTGGTTTTGATTTGCATTTCTTTGATGACCAATCATGATGAGCATCTCTTCATATGTTTGTTGGCCTCGTAAATGTCTTTTTTTGAAAAGTGTCTGTTTATATCTTTCACCCACTTTTGAATGGGTTTGTTTGTTTTTTTCTTGTAAATCTGCTTTAGTTCTTTGTAGATTCTGGATATTAGCCCTTTGTCAGATGGGTAGCTTGCAAAAATTTTTACCCATTCTGTTGGTTGCTGGTTCACTCTAATGATTGTTTCTTCTGCTGTGCAGAAACTCTTAGGTTTAATTAGATCCCCATTTCTCTATTTTGGCTTTCATTGCCATTGCTTTTGGTGTTTTAGTCGTGAAATCCTTGCCTATGCCTATGTCCTGAATGGTTTTGCCTAGGTTTTCTTCTATGATTTTGATGGTGTTAGGTTTTATGTTTAAATCTTTAATCCATCTGGAGTTAATTTTACTGTAGGGTGTAAGGAATGGGGTCCAATTTCAGCTTTCTTCAGATGGCTAGCCAGTTTTCCCAACAACATTTATTAAACAGGGAATCCTTTCCCTATTGCTTGTTTTTGCCAGGTTTGTTGAAGATCAGATGGTTGTAGATGTGTGGGATTTCTTCTGAGGCCTCTGTTCTGTTCCACTGGTCTGTATCTCTGTTTCGGTGCCAGTACCATGCTGTTTTGATAAAGTAGCCTTGTAGTATAGTTTGAAGTCAGGTAAGGTGATGCCTCCAGCTTTGTTCTTTTTGCTTAGGATTGTCTTGGCTATGCGGGCTCTCTTTTGGTTCCATATGAAGTTTAAAGTGGTTTTTTCCAGTTCTGTGAAGAAGGTCAGTGGTAGCTTGATGGGGATAGCGTTGAATCTATAAACTACTGTGGGCAGTATGGCCATTTCACAATATTGATTCTTCCTAACCATGAGCATGGAATGTTTTTCCATCTGTTTGTGTCCTCTTTTATTTCCTCGAGCAGTGGTTTGTAGTTCTCCTTGAAGAGGTCCTTTGCATCCTTTGTTAGTTGTATTCCTAGGTATTTTATTCTCTTTGTAGCAATTGTGAAAGGGAGTTTGCTCATGATTTGGCTCTCTGTTTATCTGTTATTGGTGTATACGAATGCTTGTGATTTCTGCACACTGATTTTGTGTCTGGAGACTTTACTGAAGTTGTTTTCAGCTTAAGGAGATTTGGGGCTGAGACGATAGGGCCTTCTAAATATACTATCACGTTGTCTGCAAATAGAGACAATTTGACTTCCTGTTTTCCTAATTGAATACCTTTTATTTCTTTTTCTAGAAGATTGTTCTGGCTAGAACTTCCAATACTATATTGAATAGGAATGGTGAGAGAGGGCATCCTTGTCTAGTGCCAGTTTTCAAAGGGAATGCTTTCAGTTTTTGCCCGGTCAGCTTGATATTGGCTATGGGTTTGTCATAAATAGCTTTTATGATTTTGAGATATGGTCCATCAATACCTAGTTTATTGAGAGTTTTTAGCATAAAAGGCTGTTGAAATTTGTCAAAGTCTTCTCTGCATCTATTGAGATGATCATGTGGTTTTTGTCTTTGGTTTTGTTTATGTGATGGATTACATTTATAGATTTCCCTATGTTGAACCAGCCTTGCATCCCCGGGATGAAGCCTACTTGATTGTGATGGATAAGCTTTTTGATGTGAAGTTGCATTCGGTTTGCCAGTATTTTGTTGAAGATTTTTGCATCGATGTTCATCATAGATATTGGCCTGAAGTTTTATTTTTTAATTAGGTCTCTGCCAGGTTTTGGTATCAAGATGATGTTGATCTCATAAAATGAGTTAGAGAGGATTCCCTCTTTTTGTATAGTTTGGAATAGTTTCAGAAGGATTAGTACCAGCTATTAATTGCTGCCTAAACTTCAGATCTTGTTATTCGTCTATTCAGGGATTCAACTTCTTCCTGGTTTAGTCTTGAGAGGGTATAAGTGTCCGGGAATTTATCCATTTCTTCTTGATTTGCTGGTTTATGTGTGTAAAGTTTTTTGTAGTAATCTCTGATTGATGGTGGTTTGTATTTCTATGGCTTTGGTGGTGATATCCCCTTTATCATTTTTTATTGCATCCATTAGATTATTCTTCCCTTTTTTTTCCCCCCCTCAGGCTGGAGTGCAGTGGTGCAATCTTGGCTCACTGCAACCTCCAACTCCCAGGTTCAAGCAATTCTCCTGCCTCAGCCTCCTGAGTAGCTGGGACTACAGGTACGCGCTACCACACCCAGCAAATTTTTGTATTTTTTAGTAGAGACGGGGTTTCACCACGTTGGCCAGGATGCTCTCGATCTCTTGACCTCATGATCCACCTGCCTCAGCCTCCCAAAGTGCTGGGATTACAGGCGTGAGCCACCACGCCCGGCTCCTCTTTCCTTTTTCATTAGTGTGGCTAGCAGACTATTTTGTTGATTTTTTTTCAAAAAAAACAGCTATTGGTTTTATTGATTTTTTGAAGGGTTTTTGTGTCTCTATCTCTTTCAGTTCTTCTCTGATCTTAGTTCTTTCTTGTCTTCCGCTAGCTTTTGAGTGTTTTTGATCTTGCTCCTCTAGCTCTTTCAATTTTGATGATAGGGTGTCAATTTTAAATCTTTCCTTGCTTCTCATGTGGGCATTTATTGCTATAAATTTCCCTCTAGACACTGCTTTAAATGTGTTCCAGAGATTCTGGTACGTTGTGTCTTTGTTTTTATTGGTTTTGAAGAACATCTTTATTTCTGCCTTCATTTCATTGTTTATCCAGTCGACATTCAGGAGCAAGTTGTTCGGTTTCCATGTAGTTGTGTGGTTCTGAGTGAGTTTCTTAATCCTGAGTTCTAATTTGATTGCATTGTGGTCTGATAGACTGTTTGTTATCATTTCGGTTCTTTTGCATTTGCTGAGGAGGGATTTACTTCCAATTATGTGGTCAATTTTAGAGTAAGTGTGATGTGGTGCTGAGAAGAATGTATATTCTGTTGATGTCGGGGGGAGAGTTCTGTAGATGTCTATTAGGTCTGCTTGGTCCAGATCTGCATTCGAGTCCTGGATATCCTTGTTGATTTTTGTCTCGTTGATCTGTCTAATATTGACAGTGGAGTGTTAAAGTCTCCCACTATTATTGTGTGGGAGTCTACGTCTCTTTGTAGGTCATTAAGAACTTGCTTTATGTACCTGGGTGCTCCTGTATTGGGTGCATATATATTTAGGATAGTTAGCTCTTCTTGTTGGATTGATCCTTTTGTCATTATGTAATGCGCTTCTTTATCTCTTTTGATCTTTGCTGGTTTGAAGTCCATTTTATCAGAGACTAGGATTGCAACCCCTGCTTTTTTTTTTTTTTTTGCTCTCCATTTGCTTGGTAAAACTTCTTCCATTCTTTTATTTTGAGTCTATGTGTGTCTTAGCACATGAGATGGGTCTCCTGAATACAGCACACCAATGGGTCTTGGCCTTTTATCCAGTTTGTCAGTCTGTGTCTTTTGATTGGGGCATTTAGGCAGTTTACATTTAATGTTAATATTGTTTTGTATGAATTTGACCCTGCCATTTTGTTACTGGCTGGTTTTTTTGCCCGTTAGTTGATGCGACTTCTTCATTGCATTGTTGGTCTTTACCATTTGGTACATTTTTGTAGTGGCTGGTACTGATTGTTCCTTTTCATATTTAGTGCCTCCTTTAGAAGCTCTTGTAAGGCAGGTCTAGTGATGATGATGTCTCTCAATGGTTGCTTCTGCTGTGAGTCTGATGGGCTTCCCTTTGTGGGTGACCCGACCTTTCTCTCTGGCTGCCCTTAGCATTTTTTCCTTCATTTCAACCCTGGTGAATCTGACAATTATGTGCCTTGGGGTTGCTCTTCTTGAGGAATATCTTTGTGGTGTTCTCTGTATTTCCTGGATTTGAATGTTGGCC